>JANAVB010038755.1:0-48303 GCA_029216955.1 Iris pallida | reverse complement strand
TAGGGACTCCGTCGCCTTCAGCTGCTCCCCCAGCAAGAACCGGAAGCCACCCTTGTTCACGAAGGAGATCGCAATCAGCTGCTCCGTCAGCAGGAGCAAGTCACCATCCCAACTCTTCAGGTTCCAGCGAACCCAAATCCTAGCCATGTCACAAAGAGCCAGGTTGTACAATTGGGCCCAATGAGAAGGGGTCCGACGAGTAAGAGTCTTCCCACCTTTGATCTTAGACTCTAAGATAATAGAAATGTCACATCTCTCTCTGTGGAGCACCCCACAAATCTCTCTCCACCCCCTAGCGAATACGCCCCCCTCACATTCCAGGCGATAATGGCCATTAATTAATGAGAGGTGGGGGCCCCCTGAGAAACTCCCGGAACGGCACCTGGGGAAGGTGTCGCATCCGTCGCTAAAGAATCCTCATCCATCCCAGTCGGAGCCGTCTGTTGGGGAACGGCCAGAGATAGCACCAACGGCCATGCAGGATTGTCAACACACACCGCCTCCTCTCTGTCTGTGGTACGTCCCTCCATCATGGAGGGGCCTTCACGCAGCAGGCCGACAGCACGTCTCTTTCTACAGTAAACCTGCCCTCAGTCGAACCGCCCTCCCTCGTGACTCAGTCTCCGTCGCAACCATACTTCTGGTAACTATACTACTCGGCCCCTGGCCAGTGGACACCACCCCACACGTTGGAGCAAGTTGAGTAGATACAACGAGGCTCAAACCGCCATCACTCCCCTGATTAGTAACCTCCCCCTCCACGACCTCCACTCCGCTATCATCTCTGAAATCCATATCACAGGGGGCTTCGGGGACCTCATGAGGAGGAATACAAGGCTCCACCGGAGGGCCAGCCTCTAAGCAAGCACTGGCCAGATGCCCGAAACAGGAACAACGTGAACAGGTAGGCGGAGCCCATTCATACTCCACCTTCTGGGTAAGCACCTCCCCAGAAGGGAGCTCATACTCCACCATCTTCGGGAGCTCCCCCCGCCCGAATCTCCACAAAAATCCTCGCGTACATCAACCGCGTCCGAAAGGTAGTAGCTTTATCTGCCTTGATCGGGGTGCCCACCAGACTTGCAAGTCGCATCAACAAGGGAATGCTCCAAAACCCAACCGGAAACTCGGGGAATCGAATCCATACCGGGATGGCATTTAGAACTTCCCTCTCGCATCGCAGCTCCGGAGTCTATTCCTTGAGAATGATCAGTCTGTCGTCGAACGTCCAGGGGCCGCCTTGGAGGATCCTAGCGACATCCTCCGCCAGCCCGAACTTCACATAATAGAAGCCGTTCTCACGAGCATAGAACTCCATACTCCCCTTAGGCTTCCATACACGCTGCATAGCCCGGATCTGTCCGAAAAAGGCTTGTTGTCCAAGACATACAGGACGAGGGTATTCTCCCAGTAAGCTGTCACCTGCTGGATCTCCTCGCAGGAAACACAGCCCGGAAACTCCTCCCTACCTTGAGCGGTGGGACGTACTCCATCGATGTGGGGGATTTCGGCCCCACCGGTTTGCAGATCTCGGTCCAGGACCGTCCAGCAGGTCGTGGGGGCGTCCCAATAGGCCTTGGGGCAATCACCGGGCGAGAAGTTCCAGGTCCCTGTACATCCAGATCCACTACCTTACTCTTCCCCTTTGCCGCCGCGGTTGCCTTAGGCCGCCAACCCACCGATCGCCCAGCAGACACCCCCGGACCCGGCTAGGCCGAGACCCAGACCCGTTTTGACGATTGTCGGGATGACGATCCCGAACCTGACCCTGTCCGCCACCCGACTTCCCCCCGGTCTTCGCCACACAACGGCGCGTATCCGTCGTCCATCCACCTCCCTCTGTTTGACTCCCCAGGGATCCGGACCCTGCTCCGAATTCAAAGTTTGGATCCAAGGGAGTCCCAGAGTGGTGGACACCCAACCCCCTCCCCGTAGAGCCCGACCCCTCCCCCCGCCCGCCTGGGAGGAACGTCGCCACCACAGGGGGTTCCCCCCGACCCTCCTCCTGTGCTCCCGCCCCCCCCCCCCCCGGCCGCCTTGGGGGGAGCCGCCACGCGCGCACGCATGGGGGGGGTTCCGCCCGACCCCCCGGATCTGGCTCCCCCCCCCACGCCAGGAGGGGGGCCGCCCTTCGAGGCCAAGGCCCGCCCACCGCCGGCCAAGGGGTCCGGCGGCCGTGGGAGGCAGCCTACGGGAAAACCCTAGTTCGGGAACTCGATCGCCCGCTCCAGCCATCGCTTTATTTATTATATATATATATATTCTAGAATCTTGTGTGTGTCAATATATATATATATATATATATATATATATATATATGGAAAATTCTACAATACATCCGCTAGAAATGGATGTATCGATACATCCGAAATCTGGACCGTTGGATGTTAATCCAACTGTTCAGGTTTAATTCAGATAAAATAATACATGAGACATCATTTAATGCTGATTTAGACTTCTGACCTGTTGGTAACTTGCTTTAGCAGGTCATTCTTCACTTTAATTTTTTCAATGAACACCCTAAATTAACTCATATTTACTCTCTCAAAGTCCATCCAATTTAATCTGAACCTTTTTTTTTGGTTACAGGCCATGGTAGTCGTGGTGGTGGTGTTGGTGGTTGTGGTGGAAAGAGAAACGGAGATGAAGAAGGAAATAAGAAACGGTTCGGATCGCGTCGAACGTCGTCGAGCACCCCTAGAACAACGAGGAGTACCAGCTGCCTTCGCGTCGGACGTCGTCGAGGCCTCCTCGAACAAGGAGAAGTACCAGCGGCGCCGCTCTAATTTTACTGCCCATACCATTGTCTGAAATTTTAGTTTTCATTTAACAATTTAATATTTGTTAATAAAGCTACATGTCATGGTGGTGGTGGTGAACTGAGGCCGCTGCTGAGTCGGCGGATTATTTTTTAACTTTTCTAAAGATAATATTTTCGAGGAGAATATTTTTTGGAGAAAAAATGGCCATTCTCTTTGCTTTTAACACGGAGAATGGTACATTTAGGATGGAGAATGGTACATTTAGGACGGAGAATACGGCGAATGGCCATTCTCTTTGCTTTAATATGGCGAATGGACGGTGAATACGGCGAATGGACGGAGAATGGCCATTCTCTTTGCTTTTAATATGGCGAATGGACGGTGAATACGGCCAATGGACGGAGAATGGCCATTCTGTTTGCTTTTAATACTGCGAATGGACGGAGGTACATTTAGGACGGAGAATGGACGGAGAATACGGCGAATGACCATTCTCTTTGCTTTAATACGGCGAATGGACGGAAAATATTATCTTTAGAAAAGTTAAAAACGTCCTTCTTATGTTCCCCCCAAGGCAATTTAGTTGATTGGGAATTTTTTTAATTGCATTCATGAAAGACCTATGTAGCCTGGACTACCGTTCTATCGATGTAAGTATGAAAATATGTCGTCAAAAACTTCAACTTTTTAGAGCAATATTTTTGATGTTATGTTTGTTATATGCAGTTTGATGCGGAAAAGGAAAGACGCATAGTTGCTGAATGGATTACAACTTCAGCACAATGAAGAGCTAAAAAAGAAGTCCAATCTGGTTGAATATGGAAGACGATGATTTTTTTTCTTCTTCTTTTATATTAATGTATGGAAAGCCCTAATGTATTATGTTCATTTGTTTTTTGAGTTGTAATGACATTTTTGCCAAACGGCTTCAATTCTTTTTAATTAAGCAAAAGGAGTATTTTGCCCTTCCATCGAATGACATTTTTGCCCTTCTAATTAATTCAAAACACCCCGAACCCTTTTATTAAAAAAATAAAAGGGAAAAAGAAAACCGTTTCGGAGCCTCTTCCCATACTCCACTCTGTACTCAAACCTAGGTCATTCTCCTCCAAAATCTTCAAACCTTCCTCCCATTCACAATATTCACACCATGTCGGCATCAGCGGCAGAATCATCACCGGCAGCATTACCAAATAGAGAAGATGCACCAGTTACAGAAAATCCAAAAGCGACAGACGGAGAACAACGGAAACCCTATTCTAAGAAAGTTGCAAAAAAGAATAAGGAAAAAGTTACTAAACAAAAAGAAGTGCAAGAAGAAGTGCAAACAGAAGGTATAACTTTGATTTATGTTCGCAAATTCTGTATATATTTCAAGAAAAATGACATTCTCCGTCATAAAACGCATTTGAATGTTAAATTCTATTCGCCGTTTAATTTGGAACGGATAATGTCATTCTCCGTCTAACTTGAAACGGAGAATGCCGTTCCCAGTGTTAAAACCCATAAGAATGGCCATTCTCCGACCTAATTTTGGTTTTTTTTTGTTTTGCAGAAAGAAAATCTGTCAGGAATAAGGATTCAAGACTTTTCCGTTCTACCTTCAAGCCAATGCTAAATCTTATGGAGGAGGTCAATCGAGATGCTGGCCGTTACCTGAGCCAGTTATTGGTTCCTTGAAGAATACCGGTTTCTGGAATTTTGTCGAGATTTTCTACCAAAACAGAGTCCACGTCTCCGAAATGGCCAAGGTAACGGAAGGGCTTGAGAATTTAATTGCAAGTTACACAGAAGAAGAAGATGCGTCGGGTGCTTTGAATTGAGCACCACTGTTAAAATCGCGCCAAGCGTCAAGGATATGGCAGTCATATTCGGTCTACCGCTGAATGAAGAAAGCGTTGATGATGTTTCTTACATCAGATTGATAAAGGAAAAACAACAGCAGCCCACACCACCAGCATCATTGAGCCTGTGCAGAGATCATTTCACAAGATTGCTGGCTAATACTAAGGGCAAACACTCAGAAGTCACG
This sequence comes from Iris pallida, assembly GCA_029216955.1. Classification (NCBI taxonomy): domain Eukaryota; kingdom Viridiplantae; phylum Streptophyta; class Magnoliopsida; order Asparagales; family Iridaceae; genus Iris; species Iris pallida. Next base: position 43,509 of record JANAVB010038755.1, on the reverse strand, counting down.
AATAAGAAAGTGAGGGACAAGTTCTTTGAATTGTTACGACGGCTTCGTGGCGGAGATAACGCTGTTAATCCAGATGATTTGGCCAAGCTAATAATCTTCCACTTGTGCCAAACTGTATTCTTCACAAAGTCTGGCGGTTCAAATTTGCCGTACAGATTCTTGGCCTTGGTAGACAGTGTGGACGTGATCAACAGTATATGCTGGCCAAGGTTAATACTGGCATATGTAATGGATAGCTTAAAGAGGAGTAGAAGCAAAACTGAACAGGGGGATTACTCAATGGCTTTCCACAAATTGGAAGGTTGCACAATATACTTCCTCTATTGGTTTGCAGAACATAGTAAATTGTGGAAAGGAAGTTCGCCCCAATTCCTGATTACCCAAGATTTTTCACATGGAATGGGTACGATATCCCAAACTTCCTCAAGGCCGAATATCACAAAAAAATGAGATCGAAGATGATATTGAAGATCTGGTTATACCTGTTGGGGAAGAAGAAGGGCACAAAGAAGAGGAGCCACCTATAGAAGAAGTTGAAAAGGAGGGAGAGGAAGAACACCAAGAAGCAGGTGGGGATAATTTTGATGAACAACGAACAACGGATAATTTTGACGACTCAGCAAAGGAATTGGAGGATTTGAGAAGACATCATTCTGATATTCTTGCGCAGAATGAAGAACTGAAAGAAAAGTTGAAAGAGATGGAGGCACAAGGAGCGCAGTTACGTGCAGCCAACTTTGAGAATGCCATACTCAAAGAAAAGCTGAAAGTGCTCCAGGCAGAAGAAGAGCAACAACGTGCAGTCAACGTTGTGATGGAGGGCTCTGTGCATGAACTGGAGGATTTGAGAAGACATCATTCTGACATTCTTGCGCAGAATGAAGAACTCAAAGAAAAGTTGAAAGAGCTCGAGGCACAAGAATCACAACAACGTGCATTCAACGTTCTGATGGAGGGCTCTGTGCATGAACTGGAGGATTTGAGAAAGCAGAATTCTGTTCTTAAATCAGATCTACATGCACAAGGTAAAATCTTTTCTATTTCAAATTTCTGATTTGTAATCTTCCAGGAGAATGACTATTTTAAATCAGATCTACATGCACAAGGTTATTCGCCGTGTAATTCCAAATTCTATTCTCCGTATTATATTATACGGAGAATGTCATTCTCCGTGTTAGGTTCACATCATACATTTCATTGTTTTTGTTTTATTTCAGTGCGAACAACCAAACAACTCAGAGAAACAAATGAAAGGCTCGTTGAGGAGAAAAGGGAGCTTCAAAATGAAGTTGAATCATTTAAAATTGAAGCCAATGAAAAGGATTGCAAAATTAAAGATCTCGAAGCCATGGCTAAAGTACTTCAGAATAAAGTTGAATCATTTAAGATTGAGGCCAATGAAAAGGATTGCAAAATTAAAGATCTCGAAGCCATGGCTAAAGTACTTCAGAATGAGGAGTTACAAGCTGCTGCTGAACCTGCTGCTCCAAGAGAAGTCAGAAGAAGAGGAGGATCGGGGGAAAAGGTTAATAAAAAGCAATACAGTTGGAGAGGCTAATAAAAAGCGGAAGGTTAATGACGCTACGAAATCCCGAGAAGACGCCAAAATGGCTGAATTAAAGAAGAACCACGTCATACTAAGGGAATGCGATGAACTCTTACTTTGGAAACATGCGGATGAAGAGCTGAAGAAACAATACATCGACATCGTAATTCCCAGAAAGAATTCTCCAGAGTATGTATTCTGAACCCTTTTTTTCGTTCGTTTTTTCTAGACTTTTTTCACAATTATGTAATGAGAATATATTTATTAATTTAATGTAAACTAAATTTATGTGCAGTGATATCGTATACGAATTTTTTCCGGAAGAGGGTGAAAATGAAGTTATTGTCCAGCTGTCGGCAGTAGACATGCAAGACATACTCAACTATGACGACATGGAGGCTGGCATACTGGACATAATAATAAGAAAGATGAAAGAAATTCAAGGCAGTAAAAGGTGTGCCCCGTCTAGTTCGAAGGAGGTGCCATTGATCCAGAAAAAAAAGCCGGCGGCCCAATCACATAAGTGGTCTGCATTCATGACGGCCCACACATTGGTAAGTATTCAAACAGAAAAATCCATATTCATGTGTACACCGATGAAAAATGACAGAAAAAAAAATTACTCATGATATTGTGTATTGTTTTTGGGAAACAACAGACCGTCATTCAACGTGTCAATGAAGAAAACGCAAAACAAGGCGCCTGTGAAGACATCCAAATAGTAGAAGACTTCGTCATGGGTTTGGAGGACGACATAGAGTTGTTATTCATCCCACTTTTTAATGCAACCATCAAACACTATACTCTGCTCACATTCAACTTTATCTCCTACGACTGGACACACTACAACTCCTTGCGGCAAACCACGTACGATAGGTGCAAGGTGGATGCAGAATTAACGAAGAAAACCTTAGAGCCTATCGTCAGGAGAAAAGTTGATATGATGAGGAGAGATGCCCGGCGAAGAAGGAGTATGAGAGCAAAGTGCTGAATTGTTCTCTAAATTGCCCACAACAACGGGCACCCAACTGCCTCTTGTACACGGCGTATTATATGAATAGGTTGACGACTCCTCCCTTCGAAATACCGGAAGGAAATGACAATGAAATTCACCAGAGGATTACAAAGATGAGGTTGTGGATTGCTTTCAAGCAAATATGTAAAGCGATCCTAGCAATGACATTGTAAAACAACAATGTAATTATGATGTAATTGGGCAAGGAACTTCTGTCTTTGATAAGCTCTGCTTTTATAATATAATCATTTTTGAATTACATTTACATCGTCAAAACCACGAAAAGTTTGACTTTTATTTACATATGAAACAACTCGAACTCATGCGCCAAAAGGGCAGTGGGTTCCTTTGCCTCAGGTGTCTATCTCTTCTACATGTTCCTTGTTGAAGAAGGATGGCTTTGCTGGGTGCTCTCCCTAAAAACAAAATTCCTTGAGGCAGTGGGTTCCTTTGCCTCAGTGAGTTCCTTTGCACGGAGGATGCACGATGAAGTGACTTGCCTCAAGGAGTCATGCTACGGTTCCTATGCTCTGACCATGCACGATCAATACCATCTACCACGCGGACACGAACTGAAAGACGACAGAGAACAACACTCCTTGACAGTCGAAGCTTTCAATTGGATTCCTTGAAGCAAAAACTTCATCGTGCATCGTCAGAGGAGTGTTGTTCTCAAGGAATTCAATTGAAAGCTTCAACTGTCAAGGAGTGTTGTTCTCTGTCGTCTTTCAGTTCGTGTCCGCGTCGTATTCATCGTGCATCGTCAGAGCATAGAAACCGTTGCATGACTCCTTGAGGCAAGTCACTTCATCGTGCATCCTCCGTGCAAAGGAACTCACTGAGGCAAAGGAACCCACTGCATCAAGGAATTTTGTTTTGAGGGAGAGCACCCAGCAAAGCCATCCTTCTTCAACAAGGAACATGTAGAAGAGATAGACTCCTGAGGCAAAGGAACCCCCTGTCTCGAGGAATTTTGTTAACTTGTGGCAGAGCACCGTGCAAAGCAATACTTGTTCAACAAGGAACATGTCGAAGAAATAGACTCCTGGCGGCAAAGGAACACCGTGCATAGTCCGAGCCAATCAACGTGCGGGCGCTTCGACAGAGCGTGGGTTGGCAATAATTCCAAACCCACGCACATGTCAGTCTTCTGAAGGACTTCACCACCAAAGCTTCTTCGAACGAGGAGATCGACAACCAAGAGGAAAGAGTCTTGCCAAGGTGGAGGATCGGTAGAGTCCATCGCCACAAGAAAAGCTAAGTGAGATGAGAACAAACTCTCTCTACACTACTGGCATTTATAGGCATGGAACAACTCGGACTCATGCGCCAAAAAAGGCAGCCACTTCGAATTCTGCCCCTGCTCAATTAAAGCTAAGTAAGACTGGAACAATTAATTTCCATCAATACCAATGCCATTAATACCAATGAATATGCCCCTTCGAATTCTGCCAACTTTGATACCCCCTACTGCTTTGTATGACATGTGGTCCCCTCTTGCTTTGTAAAACGTGTAACCATATATATATACACATTATTTTTTGAGATGGCCCACATGTCATACATAGGTGCCTGTATCAAAGTTTTTTCCCTTTTAAATAGCACCCATAATTAACTTACAAAAAAAGTATAAATAAAACAAAATATTGTTATAGTCAAGATTTGAACCAATGACCTCTTGAATACAAGTCTAGCAGTGTAACCACGAGACCACAATAGCATTCTCCGTGTCTTATTAAACGGAGAATGAAATTCTCCGTTTTGAATTAAACGGAGAATAGATTCACAGTGTTAAAAACAAAGAACGTTCATTCTCCGTTTTAAATTAAAACGGAGAATACATTCTCCGTTTTAAAAAAAACGGAAAATATCATTCTCCGTTTTAAATAAAAACGGAGAATGACATTTGCCACATAAGAATGACATTGTAAAACAACAATGTAAATATGTAAAACAAAATATTGTTATAGTCAAGATTTGAACCAATGACCTCTTGAATACAAGTCTAGCAGTGTAACCACGACACCACAATAGCATTCTCCGTGTTATATTAAACGGAGAATAACATTCTCCGTTTTGAATTAAACGGAGAATAGATTCACAGTGTTAAAAAAATTAGAATGTACATTCTCCGTTTTAAATTAAAACGGAGAATACATTCTCCGTTTTAAATTAAAACGGAGAATATCATTCTCCGTTTAAATTAAAACGGAGAATTTTATTCTCCGTTTTAAATTAAAACGGAGAATGACATTTGCCACATAAGAATGACATTGTAAAACAACAATGTAAATATGATGTAATTGGGCAAGGAACTTCTGTCTTTGATAAGCTCTGCTTTTATAATATAATCATTTTTATTACATTTGCATCGTCAAAACCACGAAAAGTTTGACTTTTATTTACATATGAAACAACTCGAACTCATGCGCCAAAAGGGCAGTGGGTTCCTTTGCCTCAGGTGTCTATTTCTTCTACATGTTCCTTGTTGAAGAAGGATGGCTTTGCTGGGTGCTCTCCCTCAAAACAAAATTCCTTGAGGCAGTGGGTTCCTTTGCCTCAGTGAGTTCATTTGCACGGAGGATGCACGATGAAGTGACTTGCCTCAAGGAGTCATGCTACGGTTCCTATGCTCTGACCATGCACGATCAATACCATCTACCATGCGTCGTATTCATCGTGCATCGTCAGAGCATAGAAACCGTTGCATGACTCCTTGAGGCAAGTCACTTAACGGTTCCTATGCTCTGACGATGCACGATGAATAACATCTACCACACGGACAAGAACTAGAAGACGGCGGAGAACAACACTCCTTGACAGATGAAGCTTTCAATTGAAAGCTTCATTTGTTAAGGAGTGTTGTTCTCTGCCGTCTTCTAGTTCTTGTCCGTGTGGTAGATGTTATTCATCGTGCATCGTCAGAGCATAGGAACCGTTGGATGACTCCTTGAGGCAAGCCACTTCATCGTGTATCCTCCGAGCAAAGGAACTTACTGAGACAAAGGAACCCACTGCAACGTGCATAGTCCGAGCCAATCAACGTGAGGCGCTTCGACAGAGCGTGGAATGGCAATAAATCCAAACCCAGGCACATGTCAGTCTTCTGAAGGACTTCACCACCGTGCATCGTCGGACCAATGGAACATATTGAGGAGATGAACTCCTGGCGGCAAAGGAACACCGTGCATAGTCCGAGCCAATCAACGTGCGGGCGCTTCGACAGAGCGTGGGTTGGCAATAATTCCAAACCCACGCACATGTCAGTCTTCTGAAGGACTTCACCACCAAAGCTTCTTCGAACGAGGAGATCGACAACCAAGAGGAAAGAGTCTTGCCAAGGCGGGGGATCGGTAGAGTCCATCGCCACAAGAAAAGCTAAGTGAGATGAGAAAAAACTCTCTCTACACTACTGGCATTTATAGGCATGGAACAACTCGGACTCATGCGCCAAAAAGGCAGCCACTTCGAATTCAATTCAATTAATTTCCATCAATACCAATGCATCTGCCCCTTCCAATTAAAGCTAAGTAAGACTTCCAACTACGGCCATCTATATGCCATTAATACCAATTAAAGCTAAGTAAGACTTCCAACTACGGCCATCTATATGCCATTAATACCAATTAAAGCTAAGTAAGACTTCCAACTACGGCCATCTATATGCCATTAATACGGCCATCTACATGTGGACCCTTCCTGCTTTATAAAACGTGTACACATATACATATATACATAAATTTTAATAGGGCCCACAAAGCTCTTTTCTAACAAAACTCTTTTGAAAGTTTTGATACCCCGATGTATGACATGTGGTCCCCTCTTGCTTTGTAAAACGTGTAACCATATATATACAAATTAATTTTTGAGATGGCCCACATGTCATACATAGGTGCCTGTATCAAAGTTTTTTCCCATTTAAATGGGCCACATAATTAACTTACAAAAAAAGTATAATAAAACAAAATTTTGTTATAGTCAAGATTTGAACCAATGACCTCTTGAATACAAGTCTAGCAGTGTAACCACGACACCACAATAGCATTCTCCGTGTTTTATTAAACGGAGAATAACATTCTCCGTTTTGAATTAAACGGAGAATAGCATTCAAAGTGTTAAAAACAAATTAGAATGTTCATTCTCCGTGTCATTTGAAACGGAGAATGTTATTCTCCGTTTTGAACTGCACGGAGAACTATTTTCTCTTTTTATTTTACTACGTTTTGAAATTGGAATTTAATGTTCTCCATTTTTATCTAATTGTCTTCTCAAACTTTTGCATTGGAGAACATATTTTTTTATCTAATTGTCTCGTGTGAATGACACCTTGCCACATAAGAAAGACATTATCTTAAGTCAACGACGTTTCATTTTATTCCATTTGCTCATTTTCACTATTTCGCTTTCGTACTTTACAATTACGATAATCGTGAGCCGATTTTTTACAAAATCTACATATTCTAGCCTTCGGGATAGATTGACTTTCTGTAGGCTGGCTTGATTTCCCTTGAGAAGGCCTTCCTTTTGTTGCTAACCCCCGGATTTGGCTCTTTTAAAGCTTCATGCACTCCTTGAACTGCATCAGCTACCATTTGTCCTGCTTCTTCAATAGAGTTGAACTGTAGGCCAACAACATCTTCTTCTAAGAGCATGGTTGGATCTTTATTAATGTTGGCAGATTGCAACATTTTTTTCATTGTCGCTGCATCGAAATCCAATGGAGGTTCATCGGCGTCCCTAAGAACAGAATAAAACAAAATAAACATGAGAAATATATGTAAAAATATAACGCATTTCTTAAATCCATTAGAAAGGGTGATGCGAAATAACATTTCGTTGTTTGAGTTGATGTCTTCATCTTGTTCTTTACTGTCTCCTAAGCTAACATCTTCCAAACTTTGCTCATCTTGCGGAAAATCATCTGACAGTCCTCTTGAATGGAGGATTTCTTCATCGACTAAATCTTCCAAACGACGATCACTTTCTCCATGTGACGTCGACATTGAAGAAAATAGTGTGTGTTAGGAACCAGCAGAGGAAACGAAGGACAAGAAATAATAGAAGAAGAAAGATCAGTAATGATATTATCGTATCTCCATATTGACCCTCTATATATAGCCCTCCCATCTGATGTGGCATGTTAAATAATTTAACGTTAATATCAAAGTTATTTTACTGTTGATATTAATTTATGTTAATATTAATGTTAAGGTTAATGTTAATGTTAATATTAATATTATTGTTAATGTTAACGATAATATTAATATTAATGTTAATGTTAATCTGGAATATTATCTTTAATGTTAATTTTATTGTTAGTTTTATTTACAAATTTGGAGGAATATTTATTTTTAGTTTTATTTACAAATCTGGAATATTAGTTTTATTTTTAATATCAAAATTTGCCACGTCAGCTGCCAGATCAACATGTCACGTCAGCTGCCACGTAAGGATGGACAGTTTGAAAGTGCAATTTGGAGGTACAAAAAACATTATGCAGGAAGAAACAACTTCCAGCAACGCAACAACACAACATTTTCGTCTTCATTGTAACTCCGCCACGTGGCCCTCTTTTGATGGCTCATGAAAAATCTTGAGTGATTCTAGGAGCAAGCATAATTTTAAGGAAACAACTTCCAACAAAACTTTCTCGTCTTCTGGGTACGTGCCTTATTAAAATGTGTAGCTAAAAACGCATGAGGAAGCATGCAACAGCAATCTCCACGTGGCCCTCTTTTGTAGGATAACACATGCATCAGCATTTAATGCTACGAAACCCTATTGTCTTGTTATGTATTGTGTATCCTATGTGGCATGAGACAGAGCCGCATAAGACAATAACTTGCATAGGCGGCTATATTCAAAAATGACAAGAAGTTTAAAAAGTCATCTCCAATGCAAAAAAGAGTTTTGTTGACGAACACTAACCGAGCCCCGAGCAACGTGACATCAGCTAGCTAGGTTTCTAATACAGTGGCATTCATGTTAATTTAAACATTTACAATATTATTGAAACTAATATGACTACTAAAATTAAAAATAGTTTTGGATTTAACATTTACTTCAAACTAGTTAAAGTTAAAATTGCATTCTTTTTTATTTAAAATGTAATTGGAACTACAATTAATAATAACATTCGCTTGTCCCATAGTTTAAGTCGTATTTCCCTTGATGCTAGGCTTGACGTAGCCCTTGCTTGTCAAGTCGTTGCACGAACACATTAGAAAAGAGTTTTGTTGGGCTATCGAAGTATAGCAAGCACCGTCCCGTGTCACGTGCATTTGTTAAGCAGTGAAAGGGTGTGAAGGCCACTGGCAATGTCAAGACATCACGGACTATAGCTGGGTTAGACGACGACCCTTTTGCTGCGGGCCGAATCGGTCCCCTGGCCTAGGAATGGATTGGTTGAAGGAGCAATACACAAGAATAGACTGCCATAGCTGGGTTAGACGACGACCCTTGATTCTCGACAGGTTGTAATATCTAACTGTTGTTAGATAGTAGAACTAGACAGCGTTCTACGTCGTTTCTGTGGTGTAGGCTGGGACGCTGTTACGTTATGGAATGCCCTTACTCCGGGTGCGGGTCGTGATAGGGTGCGCGAGAAAGGAACACTGTCGCTATTGATTCGGTCGGGACCGATAGGTCGGGATCGATTGACTCGATCGAACGGGACCGATAGCGTCCCAGCCTACACCGCAGAAACGACGTAGAACGCTGTCTAGTTCTACTATTTAACAACATATATAATATCAAAACCTGTCAAGAACGATCAACTACGAATGGAGGACAAGCAATGTCAATATAATATACTCAATAAGCTATGATATTGTTGCGACAGTCCAGTGTACGTATTTATGTATGGTATTTATGGTGCACATCATCTTAATTCAATCTAGTAGTTCAAAGGAGGGAATTATGTATGGTATTTATGGTGCACATCATTAGGACGGGTTGCGACCGTCAAGTGTTGTGATAAGCTATGATATCAGTAGGTTAATTTGGGATCCTTCGGATATTGGTCTAGCAACCTGTATCGAAGCGATCATAGTCTTACACATAAGGATGCCAAAGATGCATTACGGTGCATTACCTGTAACTCGGCTTCAAATGGTTTCCTGTATCGAAGCGATCATAGTCGTACTCGTGCCCCTAATCAGGGTGGACGTAACCTTTCACTCGTGCCCCTAATCAGGGTGCGGGTTGTGACAGAAACACCGTGACCTTCATATAGATAGGGCCGGTGGGCTGAGATTAGCGCTGGGTTCAGGCGCAGGGGCTGCCACCCTTATGCATATGTTTAAGTTTACGGTTGGTTGGTTGAGTGAAATGATATGATTTCTTATGTAAAGTTCTAACCTTGCAGGCTAGGCGAAATGGGACATAGATGAGCACGATCACAATGTTTATGTTAAGATTATGTCTAACTGTATCTGCCGCAGGGACACGGTGGTGGACAAGTTCAGGATAGGTTCGGCTCGAGGCTGGACGTAACCACGTAAGCACGTACTCGTGCCCCTAATCAGGGTGCGGGTCGTGACAGAAACACCGTGACCTTCATATAGATAGGGCGTAACCACGTACTCGTGCCCCTAATCAGGGTGGACGTAACCACGTACTCGTGCCCCTAATCAGGGTGCGGGTCGTGACAGAAACACCGTGACCTTCATATAGATAGGGCCGGTGGGCTGAGATTAGCGCTGGGTGCAGGCGCAGGGCCTGCCACCCTTATGCATATGTTTAAGTTTACGGTTGGTTGGTTGAGTGAAATGATATGATTTCTTATGTAAAGTTCTAACCTTGCAGGCTAGGCGAAATGGGACATAGATGAGCACGATCACAATGTTTATGTTAAGATTATGTCTAACTGTATCTGCCGCAGGGACACGGTGGTGGACAAGTTCAGGATAGGTTCGGCTCGAGGCGGGGCTCGGCTTGGACTTCCAGATGCATGGAGTCCTTAGAGTTCAAGAGGAGCTATCCATTATGTGGCATATGACATGGTTGCTAACACGACAGCTGACATGGCAAAATTTAACAATAAAATTAATATTAAAATGAACATTAATAGTAAAAAAATAATTTAATATTAAATTAACATTGATTAATATTAACATTAATATTAACATTAACATTAGCATTAGCATTAACATTAATATTAATATTGACATTAACATTAACATTAAAAAAATTTGGGTAATTAATTTTTGGGGTTAAAATTTGCCATGTCAGCTGTTATGTCATCTGCCATGTCAGATACCACATAATGGGAGATGGCATCACCCAAATATGTTGGGAGCCCAAACGACTAATTGCTAATATTAATACAGTGGCATTACCGTTATTTCCTAATAGATTCGTGACTTGTTCGGACACACCCCTCCACGAGCGGGTTACATACACCCGCGTAAACGGAGGTTAAATAGCCTTTTCCAAAGAAGAGAACCCATCCGACTAGAGAGAAACAAAGGAAAGAAGAAGAACAGTCGCAATGGAGAGGAGCAAGATCAACTGCAGCGGATGGGCCGTCATCCCTACCGAGATTCTCTCGATGATACTGGTACTGTCGGGGATGCCGGCGGACGAGGTAATGTGCAACGTGGGCCCAGTTTGTCGTTCGTGGTGGAAGGCGCTCAACGGTCCCTTAGACTATTGGTCCAACGTCGACTTGGTACAGTGGTGCCGGAGGACCCAGAAAACCGCTGAGATTAGTTTGACCGTAATGAAGCTCGTGGCTCGCAGTGAGGGACATCTAGGGTCCCTCTCCGCGTACAAGCTCGACGAAGCAGCCTTCTCTTTTGCATGTTTAAGGCCAGTGCAAAATTTTATTTGGTCTTATTCTAATACTTTATTTTTTATATTACAAAATTTTACGTATACTTTTGTTAATTTCTATTGATGTTTTCCCATTTTTATAATACAGTGGAAAATTTCTAAGGGTTCTGCACATTCCGAAGTGCGACGTGAGTGATGAAACTTTCGTGAGACACTTGGAGTTTCTCCCTGTGCTGGAAGAACTCGACATTAGCTACTTGCCTCTACATCACGTCGACTGGAATAATTTCCGCCGGAAATTATTGCCGCCGTCTGGTCAAGCTGAGTAGGAACATGCCCCCTCCGGATTTATGCTCAGGAACATGTTCGTGCTGGACACGAAAAACGAGGCAGAGGGAAAGGCCGTGGCTGATTCGATGCCGCGTCTCGAGCACCTACATATGGGATTCGGACATGTTCAATGGAGACACGCTGCGATCTATCATATGCAACTGCAAGGGTCTTCGCCTGCTCGACATACGTGGGTGCTTCAACGTGATCTTCGACGACGAACTTTGGAAAATTTGTTATTCAATTCAGACGTTTAAAAAACCCTTTGATAATGTAATCCCAGTACCAGGAGAACCTGTGTACGAGTGGTATAATGATTTAGATATGTTCTATCATTCCTGGGGTGAATGGTGAAAACATTAGCATGCATGCATGCATGCATTTCTTTATACTCCCTCCGTCCCAAAAATATAGTCATATTTCTATTTTCACCAAGATTAAGAAAATCCAATTAATATGTCCAACAAAACAAAATCCCTCCAATTTGCCCCTTATAGAAGTTTTGAATTTTGCTTTTGTACTTATTGTACTCTCTAATTGGGTTAATGAATGCCATTAAATCTCTAATTGGATTTATTTAATGATATCACATTCTACTATGTAAATTAAACTTTGGAGACAATATTTTGGTAAATTTTAGTTTGAATTTTGGAGACAATATAAACTAAAGTGTCTTTTCAGTATCCATCATTATAGCTCAAGTATATTTTTAAAATACAACTCTTAAATGCATAGAGAATTGTAGAGTTTATCTTGATATAATTGCAGTTTAAATAAGGCTAGAATTGTAGAGTTTATCTTGATATAATTGTAAAATTGTAAATTACTCCGTCCTAATTGTACCATTCTCCGTGTTAGAGGAACGGAGAATGGCCATTAACAGTCCCAAAAATTGTTCCCTACTAAGTTAAAAGCATATATTAGCACCCAAAAATTGTTAACAATAGAAAAATTCTAAAGATGGAGACGGCTATGAAGATTCATCTTTTGAGTTTTGAATGTCTCTTATTTCAATTTGGAAGTAATATTTGACTTGTAATATTGTTCTGAATATTTGTTGGCCATGGCGGACAAACTAAATTTTGTGTTTGAAATATTGTAAGACTAAACTTTTCGCTTGTACTCATTGCATAGTTCGCAATTTGTTTTGGAAATGTAATATGGTCTTGAATTTAGAGTAGGTCTGATATTTATTTGGATTATTGTATTGTGAATTATGCAGGTTCTATGTTGAATTACTAACGTGGATTGGGTAGATTACTGTAACGTGAATTATGTAGTTTATTGGACTTGGAATGAAGTATACTTAATTTGATTATGATTTTTTGGTTGAAGCGTTTATTTGGTTGACAGTTGGCATTCATAGATGATATTGATATTTTGGTGTATTCCTTTGATTTGCAGATGCCCATCACAGATTTCGTGAGTCCAGTGTGCATTGCTAGGGTTTACAGGTGGCCTCATTACGGATGCATTCCTGGGATCACTGAAACTTTATTTGATTGTAATGTGTTTTGCTTTCTGTAAAAAATTATTACATCGATGCCATCAGTATGAATTCGATGCCAGTGCCCGTTCATCCCTTGTTATTGCTGAAGCAAAATTGTAATCCTGCCTGTTCATACCCTTGTTATTGTGGAAACATAAATGTAATCCTGCCTGTTCATCCTTTGTTATTGCCATCAGTACATCGATGCCACCAGTATGAAGTCGATGCCAGTGTAATGCATAATGTAATGTAAGAAAAATTCTCTTTGATAGTAGGTTAATTATATTCAAACATTCGCAAGAAATTTTGTTCAGCAATACAGTGGAAGCCTGATAAAATGATATTCGGATTATCTTGAAAATGATTTAATATTAGATGAATGTACTATGGTAAATGATATTAAAAATACTGTAAATATTTGGTGAAGAAAATATGAGATACGTGGAACATTTCCAGTCCTAAATGTACCATACTTTGTTAAAAGCACAGAGAGTGTCCGTTCTTCGTTTCCAAAGAACGGAGAATGGCCATTCTCCATGTTAAAGGAACGTAGAATGGCCATTCTCCTTGAGAATGGACCATTCTCCGTGTTAAAAGCAAAGATAACGGCCATTCTCCGTCCATTCGCCGTGTGAAAAGCAAAGAGAATGGTCAATTCTCCGTCAATTCGCCGTGTTAAAAGCAAAGAGAATGGCCATTCTCCGTCCATTCGCCGTGTTAAAAGCAAAAGAGAATGGCCATTCTCCGTTTTAAAAGCAAAGAGAATGGTCGTTCACCGTCCAAATAAAATATTCTCTTCGAAAATATTATCATTAGAAAAGTAAAAAATATTTCGTGTTAAAAGCAAAGATAACGGCCATTCTCCGTCCATTCGCCGTGTGAAAAGCAAAGAGAATGGCCATTCTCCGTCAATTCGCCGTGTTAAAAGCAAAGAGAATGGCCATTCTCCGTCCATTCGCCGTGTTAAAAGCAAAGAGAATGGCCATTCTCCGTGTTAAAAGCAAAGAGAATGGCCGTTCACCGTCCAAATAAAATATTCTCTTCGAAAATATTATCATTAGAAAAGTAAAAAAAATTCGTCCGATCAATACAGATTTTTTTAAAAATATGTGACAAGATGATCCGCCCGACCTCAGAAGCAGGTTTTCCTCAGTTCATAACCACCACCGTGACATGTAGCTTTATTAACAAAATATTAAATTATTAGATGAAAAAATAAGATTTCTGACAATGGCATGGACAGTTAAATTAGAGCGGCGCCGCTAATACTTCTTGTTCGAGGAGGTTTCGACTATGTCCGACACAGCGCAGCTGGTACTCCTCGTTGTTCTAGGAGGGCTCGACGACGTTCGACGCGATCCGGACCGATTCTTATTTCCATCTTCATCTCCGTTTCTCTTTCCACCACAACCACCAACACCACCACCACGGCGGCCTGTAACCAAAAAAAAAAACGAAATATTAAATTGGATGAACTTTTGAGAGAGTAGAAGCAGGTTTCCTCAGTTCACCACCACCACCGTGACATGTAGCTTTATTAACAAAATATAAAATTATTAGATGAAAAATAAGATTTCTGACAATGGCATGGACAGTAAAATTAGAGAGGCGCCGCTGGTACTATCTTCTTGTTCGAGGAGGTTTCGACTACGTCCGACGAGAAGCGGACCGATTCTTCACAGCGCAGCTGGTACTCCTCGTTGTTCTAGGAGGGCTCGACGACGTTCGACGCGATCCGGACCGATTCTTATTTCCATCTTCATCTCCGTTTCTCTTTCCACCACAACCACCAACACCACCACCACGGCGGCCTGTAACCAAAAAAAAAAACGAAATATTAAATTGGATGAACTTTTGAGAGAGTAAATATGAGTTAATTTAGGGTGTTCATTGAAAAATTTAAAGTGAAGAATGACCTGCTAAAGTAAGTTACCAACAGGTCAAAAGTCTAAATCAGCATTAAATGATGTTTCTACACTATTATTCAATCCGAACCATTGGATCAACATCCAACGGTCCAGATTTCGGATGTATCGATACATCCATTTCCAGCGGATGTATTGTAGAACGACCCTATATATATATATATATATATATATATATATATATATATATATATATATATATATAAGATCAAGTCAAATCAACATTTGACAGACTTTTAGGTCATATCATGTGCTGCAAGCCTGCAAAGGTCTGAAATTGTCAAAATATTGTGATTTACATGAACGTACCAGAGAAATAAATAAAGAGACTAGGGAATAATTCCTTGGTGTGTATTTTTGTAAATCTTAGATGCCTGCATTTTTAAACTTTGCATACCTCTTACTCTCTGTGTGTGTGGATATTGATACCTTCTGCTGCCTGTTCCATGCATAAGGTTAAGATTGCACCAGTAAGACCTTGTGGTCCTTGCCCTTGTCAACCTGTCAAATAGTAAGATAAGATCCATCTCCTTGTTAACATATTAAAGGAAAATGTCTACTTTCAATCAAATAAATTGCCTTTACTCATTCATAAAAATATTTACAACAAAAAAACACTTTGCATAAAAAGTCCAGGTACCAAATGGTATAAGGTGTCAACAAAAGATTTGACTTATTTTACTAATGTTCCATACCACCAACATTTAATCTTAAATGAACAAGACAAGTGATTCCTTGTGCCAACAAAACCAAGATGTTAAGTAGATTCTTTAAAGTGCGAGGACAATTATGTGCCCATTATTCGGTACGTACCATATCAAATTAACATTAGCATGCGGTTGTCAATTTATTATTATTGTTTCCATTCTGGAGTGGCCAAGCCTGAAGGCTCTCTGGTAAATTAGTATAAACAGAAACAAAGAAATTAGCAAATGAAACTGACTTGCCATCCACCAGTAAGCTGATAAATACAGCAACATGCAATTAGTCACATACCAACAATAGTCTTATGACAGGTAGGATATGGACCTCGCACCTTTTCAATCAATGACTGAAAATGTCATCCTGACATGTATACACCAACAAAGATCTACAATGGTTGTTTTCCATAGATCCGAATAGGTACCAAGGGGCCATACAAGTCATACTGTAACATAGTAGTCGCGACTCATCAAAATTTTCCTCATTATGACTCTTAAATTAAATGTTGCAACTATCTGACCATTTAGACCAGCATGAAACTTGGCAAATGGCAAGAAATATGATTAGTCGCCAATTTATCCCCATCACTCTTCTATTTTCAAGGTTATAATGGTAACAGGAAGATGCCAATTAATCAGGCTGCACTAGCGACGGCAGCTTGCCGTCTTCTTATAAAGTCTTTGGATCCTGAAATTGTAGCAACAAAAGAGTGCAGAGCCTGCAAACAGAAAATCGAAAACAAGCTAGATTAATAGATAGCAATTATAAGTGTTAGAGAGTACAGGGACTTTAGTCCAACCTTGGATTGGAGATGTGCCTCCTCCGAGAGTCATAGTATATAAACCCATTGGCATATTATCATCCATTCCATTCTTCCTAAACTCTGATTTCTATCACGGTATCAGAGCTTTCCTAAACCCTAATTTCCATCTCCATCTCCAAATCCCACCATTCAAAACCCTAATTAATATTATCATCACAAATCCATCAAAATTCAATTTGAAATCCTAAATTTTAGTAGTATTGACTTCAAAATCGATTCAAGCTGCCGACCATAGGAACTCCTTGCCGGAGTCGTCTTCTTCAATGAATTGAGCTTCAAATGGTTGTCCCACTCTGATACTGCCAGTTCATACTACATGGAGGTTCTTGCATATCGGGATCGCCAGAAATTATATCAGTTTTGTATGGAACTTCGATATAAGTTTCAAATTGTCGCAAAGTTTTCTGCTACAAAGTTCATCTGGCCCCTCTCTTGATACAGCAGTGAACAAGCTGACTGCTGAGAAGACCATCACAGATCCCTTGATAGACATTTGACTACACCTAGCAGTTCTGTTCTACTTGCTTGACCCTTGTTTGTTCCTCAGGGTCGGCCCCAACATGTTTCTCAAGGACCACCTAGACTTGTGACTGGCACTTCTTATGGTATTTCTGGTTTTCAACAAGGACGAAAGTGATGTGCTCGGCACAAGCGTCATGATACTCATCCTACTTAAGAGTGCCAGACCTTTGCCTAGAGCAAGGCTCATGAGGTTGCACCTGGCAGCAGACCTTACGTATGACCTCCATATCATCAGGCTGCTATAGCTGATACAACTACTTTTGACACATCTGTAGATGACAGTTCTTCGACAACTCCTCAATACTCACCAGTCACATTTCCACAGTTCCAACAGTTTCTGAGTATTGTTTCAGCTGTCCGGTCTTTCGGACGCTACCTCTGCTAGTTCCAAATTTATTGCTCCTACAAGTATATCTCTTCCTCATGGATTCTGGACTTTGGGACTTCATATCATATGGCTAGTGATGCTTCTAGATTTAGTAAGCATTATACATGTTCCCTCTGCGTCTATTCATACGGTGATGACACATTATTACCTATTGCTGGTTGTGAATCTGCGTTACCACTCTTTACCGTTGATGGGAAGGGGTCTTGGTGCTATTAGCTTGGGGGCAGTGGATTAATTAATGACTGGCCTTTATCTAAAAAAGAACGCTGTTTTTTTTCCTTCTTTTTCTCTCCTTTCATGGGGATGGGGATGTTATACATGTCAGTCTCTTATTGTTATATAGTGTATATGTTTCAATATTGTAGGGAAAAAAAAGTCATTAACTCAGTGCACGATCTTGATTAAATAATATACATCTTCACTATTCAGAAAGAAAAGAAATTTACGAAGTACCTTGCGTACCACACTCGGCAAATAGTTGAATCCTTGCTGAAATATCAGTGTAAAGGAAGGTTGGTACTTTAGAGTCACCCCGTAATCATCTAGCTTAACTGTTGTCCTGACAACAGTAGAGTGGAAAATTGTAAAGATTATATTGGAACATAAGTATAACCTCCCACAATATGCATCAACAAGGCCTATGTTCGACAAAATACAGATGACTCACTCTACATTTTCTTTGAAGAAATATCCCTGGCATCATGCAGTGCATCCCTAGAATGTTAAATAGGGATGTAATAAACACAGAAAAGAAAGGCATCCACATAAAGAACGATGTCAGAATGACATCCGTAATAAGTGCACAATACCTGACATGCCACAGCAGATGGAAATGTATCCTGATTCCTCAAAAAACAATATGATCAATAGTTCACAAAACTTTCGCCAATGGAAACATCCATATGGACAATGCTTTAACAGGAATTAAAATTGGCTAAGCCAACACCTCCAGCAACTTGGTGGAGAAACAGCAACACAAGGTGCAAAGGAAATGCTTACGTATAGAGAAAGCTGACAAACACTGAATAATAACAGAAAACATTGTAAACACAAAGAAAAGTACAAACATTTGTGACCCTCACAACTCAACATCCAAAAGAATTTCATTGCCAGCAAAACTGTACAAACTAGACGGAAAGTAGTTTGATGTCTTTTACAGGAAATGAAAGGCAAGACCCCACCAAATGTAAGCATCGATATATGATTCTGAAGAAACAATGAAATGAATTTAATTGCTGTTGTCTAATCAAGTCTTAATGATACATAGATTACAAGATAAGCTGCAATAGATTACACCAATTGTAACAAATTTCATGAATTTGAATCTGGTAAGGAAACGCCCAGTTCCCACCTTTGTGGCATGAGTGTATAGAACAAATATACAGCCATCAGTTATCTTCCATCCCCCAGGTATCTTGCACCCTGGATTTTGGAACAGCAATCTGCTTCTATGTAATGGAACAATCAATAAGCTTTACTCGGCTTGTTGTCTCTTTTGAGTTGAACCTTTAGCCTTTTGCCACCTAAAGGAAAACCATTCATCACATTGATGGCAGCCTGAGCAGCTGCTGGTGATTCGTAGCTTACAAAACCTGGAATGGAGGCAATTAAATGAACATATGTAGAGATTACTTGTGAAGTATAGGCATCAACCATCCTTACTTACCGAAGCATTTACTAACACCAGTGGCTTTGTCAACAAAAACTTTAGCACTCAAAACCCTGCCAAATCCCTGGAATGCATTTGAGAGCTCCTCATCACCATAATCTTGAGGGATATGATATTAAATAAATTAGCTCCTGTAGGGCCTGCAAAGCAGGTATTCGTTCAGTAGGACAATTCAAAACATTAACTTCACCAAAGCTATTCAAAGTGATATATAATAGTTATTCCATGACCTTCAATCTGACCACCAGAAAATACTGATGCCTGGAGAACCTGCTGAATTATTATTCGTATTTGCAGGTTGAACCAAGCCATGGGAATTGCCTAAAGGCCTGTGGCTCATCAGCCCCCCATGATAGGCTAGAGGATACTGAAGACCTGCTACAGATGGATACGCCGAGCCTACATACCCAGTAGACTGCATTGTGGCAAAATTTCTAGCTGTGGCACCAGGAGAAAGTTCAGGGTTGATCCCTCGTAATGAATTTCCTTGGCTGGCTGATGCAATCATATTTTGGAAAGATGCTTGATTTTGCATTGAAGCTAAAGGGTATTGCAAAAGTCCGTAACTTCCAGGTGCCTACAAACAGATACAATTTGGACAAATTTCAGCTTCATCGTCATACAACAAGACCAATATCAGAACAGAAAGAAAGTGCATAGTTAACAAGCAATACAGAGTTGAAATAAATATAAGAAAATAAAGTTAACCCCAGAGCTATCACTCTAAAATTTGACTTTTAAAACTCTTCTGTAAAACTATGAGCTCCGTAGAGTATGAACATGTTTCTACTAATCCAAATTAGGTGCAGGCCAAAGGACAAGAAAATGCTCCAGTTTGTCCATGAGTCCCATAGTTGATAATTGTTGAATGGGAAACTTCAGGAACCGATCATGTCCTTCAAAGATCAAACGTATAGCACTATATAATCACACAACACCCACATCTTCGTCTAAATTCTCAATTATAATGTTACATCTTCCAAGTTACTTAAGGTTCAGATATATACCCAAAATTACTTTCTTAATATACTTTCTGGTTGATCGCTTATCCTAGTTTCACTGGTAAACTATTTACCCATTTGTATCAAATAAATGCTGTTTAAGGCGAATGGTTTTAATGGATCTGAGTTGAGAAGTCTGCCTTTTACGGAAGACGGGTTTGTTCCAAGTACAACTGAGAACAGTAACATTAAATACCTTTGATCTTTTAGCTAATACATGATAAGAACGCCACACAAAGAAGAATGCCCTGGATGTAAATGATATAATAATAGGAAGGTGAGGTTAAAATTGATACATCTATTGGTTGCACCAATTGAAATATTGTAGTAGAGGAGTAATAAGTTGGTTTGACACATTTAAAAAGCAGCACAAAAGACCCTGGAAGTAGGGGTTGCTCATACTAATGACAAAGATACCGTAAGGGAACAAGTTAGAATACTATTGATTTAAATGTGAAAAGTTAGAACAAGAGGCTGGCAGGTATTTGTATATTTTACATACTTGTGACTCTTTGAACTGCCAATGGAAACAGCACCAAAAAATTTACCAGGCTTGTAATAAATTTTTACAAAGTTGATTATTATGAAGCATGAGGAAGGAATCAATCTAAACGCTAAGCTTATCACAACAACAACAACGAAGCATTTATCCCAAATATTTGGGGCCATTATTTGAGTCATTTCCTTCCATTCAGCTTGGTTAACATAAGCTCTAAGCCTAACTAAGAATAATCCTGTTCCTGTTGACACTCCTATGACTGATCTGGAACAACCAGAAAACCTTGAACTTCACAGACTTCCAACCTTAAGATAGCTGATCATCATTTTATATAAAAAAGTGATCTGAGTCTACAAGACAGAAATTCACAAACAAATCATGCAATATTCAGAAATCATAGGATCGACAAGAACAAGAGAGCAACCCATTATAAAAGTATGCAGCATGACGCTACCCAGCAATAGTAAGTGAACAAATAATTGTACAAACTCCTACTTTTCGGATACCCACACAACAGAACTTCATGAAAAACTATTAAACAAATCAAGCTTATTAAGTTTGACCTGATAGCCATATCCGTTGTATGGAGGCATATATCCCATAGGTAGTGCCCCAAAGACTGAAGGCTGCTGTATAGAATTGGAAGGAGATAGATTAGATGCCTGAGATTGAGCTTTTAGAGCCCTCCGAGCTTGTCGTTCCTTTTCTGTGTCAGCCCATTTAACAACCAATGGCACACTTGAGCCCTACAATGCATATCAGAATCAGCAGGAGATTACACAATCAAATATTATGCACATATATTGAATGTTATGCATTTATCTCAGTTCAAAAACAGTCATTCCAATCTTGGGTTCAACAGCAGGATTACGTTGAAATACATTCCAATCACGATAAATGATCTAAAAAGCACTGAAAGAAGACACCTATTTTTTTCTCCTGAAGATATGTTTTACAAACATATAAAGGTTAGTGTTCTTTATCACACTTCAGTCTTTTTTATCTACTTTCTTATTTATTGACTCTTCATTGTAATGTTACAATTTCAGCCTAGATATACCACTTTGCAGTCCTTTCTCATATCAACAACTCTGATAAAGTGTTTCTACCACATTATTCCTCATTCTTTTGCACAATGGTGCTCTTATTTATTTATTTTTTACTTTCTCCCATAATGATGATCTTAGGCTTTTCTATAGTGATGTCTTATTTTGATTCCTACACTTGTAGTCACCTCATGTCCTCAGCCATCCGGTTACCTCCATCATAACAAATTTTGTCTAAGTTCCGCGCACCACCTGTGTCTCTCATTTTGAGCTTTTATGGCACTTTCTTGGTCGTAACCTGAATATTCGACAATATTACATTCTCTTGGACCTCCATATTTTCATTTACCTCCAGTACATTCAAAATTCTCTCGTCCCTTTTCTGAGCCTCCATGTGACTACTATGGAGTACCTCTTGACTGCAAATCCAACTCCATCCTCTCCAACTGCCTATAGAAACTCAATGTAGTACTTGAGAACTTCTGCATTGTCACACGTTCAGAATTTTACAGGCAGAAAGCCTACAACACCTTATTGCACCATTGGCAGAAAGTTCTAGGGTGTCTTTATTCAGTATATCCTACAGTCAAATTCACTGCACCAACAAGTTGTATGTAGCCTATAGTTTACTCATCATGGCCACTAATGCAGAGCAAATGCTACATAAAGATAATTACGATACCAATCTGTCGATTTTTAAAGACAAACACAGGTTGAAGGCTGAACCCTTGCAGAAGACCACAGTCCATGCATTGGTTAGCATAAAGCATGCAATAATCACTATATTTCAACAAGAATAACAAAAGTGAATTCAAGACAAGTCACTGAAATACTGACCTCCATCCTACATTTCCCATTTACAGCCTCCAGGGCAGCAAGAGCTTGTTCTTTTGTCTCATACTTTAAAAAGGCACAACCTGCTACATCAAATATAACGAAACCAGCCCATTAATAGGAAGACAGAGACCAGAAAGAAAGAAAAGATGTGTCATTTGCTTAACTGGATCACATGTTTGGGAGCAAACCTTACCTTTGCTAGTATGTTGAGACCCTCTAAGGATCTGTAGGTCTTTAATATTTCCATACTTGGAAAACAAAGAAAAACTTCAGCATCAGACACATTCTTTGGAAGCATACCAATGAATAGTTTATGTTCTGGACATGAGCCAATATTCAGCAATTAAAAGATGATTATTAACATCACATACTGCAAAGAAACTGGAAGAGAATTGTGCAGGCTAGTCTTGTACTGGTTTGGAAAGGAATATAGAATGGAGATAATAAAGCACTTAGAGAGAGTTTATTTTGCACAGCATATTCCACACCTAATCTTTCCAACTCGCCATCTGCATACTTTACTTGCAATGGACTAGAAGCCTGGTTCAGACAGTAAAACCCCTTGAATTAGAACAAAAAAGACAAGAATGAACCTTGCCAAGCACATATCTAATTTGATATCAAGTCAACATAGAACTAATGGACCTGTCTAACTGAAAGCAGAAACAAAACCCAAAACAAAACAAAATTGAGAAAATTTCATAACTTGTGGACCAAAAAGGAGATAAGTTTTTTCTCCTAGTCTCAAGCAAACTGATAAATTGATGGCCAGGTTTCTGTACCCTATTTCGTTATGCATACTGATTGATAAGCCTTTATCTGTAAAAGGTACATTGTGCTCTATTAATCAAACATGTTAGTCTAATTGTATTATTCTTTAGTCCTCATTCTTATTGTTGCATCTTGTATTTGGGTTCTACTATATTTGGCTAATGGTCAACATAGATTCTCAGGCAGATATATTTTAAAGGTCAGGTTATGTTCTTGAGCATGCACAACTAAAATCGAAATGCCAAATTAGATCCTTGATGTAAAGAAAGAAAACCTTTGCTATGAATTTGGCACCAGCTTAGAGTTTTGACATCATGTCAACAGCCGGTCAAAAACTATGTCAAATCTTGTATGGAGCTTTCTTATGCTACTAACCAACTGTTATTTCTTCGTCTATAAATTATTACAAAATTGCATATGACACGAAAATCTCAAAAGGTATCTTACTTCGTCTGAACATAAGCTTACAGTACTTCGATATGTTGCACAGACATGAATACAACATGACACCAATTTAACTGTGTCCTAGTGTACTATGGAGTGTCCTACGTGTGTCCGAAAATGACACCTCGAATTGTCCGTTCTTCCTAGCTTCTACATGATTACACTCGAACTCGACCCAACCGACAACAGATTCCCATCTTTCATACACAATGTACACTCGAACTCGACCCAATCGACAACAGAAATATGGGAAGGGGAAAAGAAGCAAATTTTAAGCCGAATTCAGATCTCGAACACCACAAGCACTAAGAATGAACGATCAATTCGGCCAGATCGAGCGAAAAAAATGACCAAATGCACAGATCCGACGACGTACGTACCCCTGGGAGAGTCCTCTTGTTGTGGCAGGCGCTGACCGCCTTGTCGGCCTCCTCCCTCGACGGACAGATCAAGAAGCAGCAACCTAGGGTTTACCAAAAGAAGCAATTTCCACCAGCATTCTCAAGATCCAAAGAAAGAGACGGAGAACTAAGAGGAGAGAGGGGGAGTTGACTGAACCTCTGGAGGCTTTGGTGTTCTTGTCCTTGATGACGTTGACCTCGTCGACGAGGGCGAATCCTTGAACATGGAGAGGAGCTGGTGCTCGGACATGGTCTTGGGGACCTGGCCGACGAACAGCTTCACGCTCTCTCCCCCCTGCTCCGACGACGAAGTCGCCGGCGACGGCAATGCCATTGCTGGTGGCGGTGGCGGTCCTCCTCCTCTCTCCTTCTCTGCTCCTTCCGCCATTGCTCGATCGATGGATCCAAATTCTCTCTCTCTCTCTGTTTCTTCTTCTTCGTTTAAATTTTAGAGAGAAAATGGGTTAGTGGGATATAGACGAGGGTTTAATTTCAACTAAATTGTTGAGGTTTTCTGCATATAATCCCTTAAATATACCATATTATTACATAAGCCCTCCAAATTTTACTAGGGTTTGGGTCTGTTTTTATCTTGGCTCTCTTGGTTGTTTTTTTTTCAATCAATTAGTCCCATTAGTTGTGTTGATAACAACTCATTATCATAGATGCTTGGGAACTTGGACAACAGCTAAAAACACTAAAAACAGCTGGAAAATGTTGCCAAATATTGTTTTTATTGTCCCTTTTCAAAAAATAACTCTAAAATAAGGTCTACTTTGGTAATTATTTTAAAAAAATATCAATATAAGCAACTTATGACATCAATCTACTAATTGCTTTCGAAAGTTGTCTCAAAATTATTGTATTTCAAAAACTTTTTGGATAAGCAAATGTTACTAAACAGATATTATGACCAGGGACATATCCAGGTACTACTTAGGGAGGGCTCCAGTCCACCAAAAAAAAAAATTTCTTCTTTTTTTTTTTCATATAATTTTTTTATGGGAGTTAGCCTACACCTAGCTCACCACCAACTCACGCTAGTCCATCCCAGTATACATTTTTGGATCCACATCTGATTACAACTACTGCTTAAAAACAAAAACAACAACAATAATAAGTAACTCTAAAACCATCATTAGAGTCCAGTCCTTGCGTACTATTAGTTTATGGTTGAACTAACCTCTTGAATATTAATATTTTGTAAAATTAAATAACAAAAATATTTTACCACTCATTCATTATTTCCCTTCTTTTTCCTCGCCAACGTGTTACTCGAATAGACAATCTTAGTGATGAGATCACATATGTAGGTAACAAAATAGAGAAATTGGAATAAGGAAGGAACGAGGAATACAACTTCATCATAAGAGGAGGATGTATATGGAAAATATAAAACATAATAGTCTTTTACTACAATTAGTTCAAATGTTTTCAAACTGGGTCTAGACGAGTCCAATCAAGGCCATAGACCAACAAACCTAGTTGTGGTGTGTTGTGCCCCGTAGTGGTGCACACATAAGACTTGTTAGAGTTTAATATATATACAACAACCCATGTCTATATACGAAGGTTCTTTTAAAGATAAATTATAATACCACAATCTTTTTTCACATAAAAGTTATACATAACTTTTATTTCCATTTTTTTTTCCTTTTTCAACTCTAAAGAAGATCTGTTACAGGATGGAACACAGGGAGTCATCAAATAGTTCTTTCTCTTATTGTATCTGTGATCAACAACGAACAAAGTTTGACGAGGAGCGTAGAAGGATTATAAGTTCAACACAAAGTATTTTTCGATATTTTTTCTCTCTACCCCCATACACTGATTCACGTAGATCCAAGTAGATCAATACCTACATGATCCAGATATGAGATTAATTTTTGGTCAAGATAGAAAATGTTATCATTTTCTAATTATTTGGGAAACTCTAAAAAGAGTGACAAGATTTTGGAACTTGTCCAAAATAAGTTATATTAAGGGACTTATATGCAAATATCTTTGTTTTTAGTACGTGCTTGCAACTTCTCGAGTTTCCGTTCCGAAACTGCTCAAATTGAGCGTTACGAGCCGCGTTCAGAGAGACTGCCACGTGGAGCTACCGGTCTCTGCTGTGGATTTTACGTTGGAAAAAAGTAAAGAGTAATAATTAGGAGAATCTTCACTTATTTATTACAGTATATTTAAGTTGCAAAGACATTTTCCAACGGGATAATTTAGCAAATACCCCCATTCTAAATGTTGAAATTAGCATATACCCCCACTATTTTATTTATCTAACAAATACCCCCATTTTTGATATAAAATAATAAAAATTTAAGATATACCCCCACTCTTTTACATAGGAGTGGGGGTATTTGCTAATTAAAATAAATAGTGTGGGGGTAATGCTAGTTTTAACATTTGGAATGGGAGTATTTGCTAAATTATCCCTTTTCCAACTGATTTCCTTTTTAGAGTAATAAATATTTAATTTTTCTTGTTTTCCCGTCAATTCCAGGTGATGGTGACTACATTATTTGTTGAATATTAATATAATTAACGGTCTAGAATAAAAGTGATATTCCAAAACATTCTTTATAAAAAAAAATATATTCATAAAAAAAAAAAAAAGCATCCATCTAGCTCACTAATAGTGGGGTCATACAAACTGCATCTAGACGTCGTGTCTGACCCATCTTCTACTCAGGGTGTTATTCGGTCCGGGCCGGGCCGGCCCGCGGCCCAGAAAATTCGGGCTCGCCGGGCTTGGGCCGGGCCCAGTCCGGACCGGACGTGAAGGCGGGCCGGGCCGGGCCTGGCCTGGCCCGGTTGGAATTTTCCAAACCCAGCCCGGCCCAGTGGCCCGGGCGCTGGACGGGTCGGGCCTGAGCGGGCCGGGTTTTGGTTTTGGTTTTTTTTTTTTTTTCCATTTTTATCTTCTTAACCTATTATATAAGCTAATGTAGATTTTGAACACCCAACTAATAAGAGAAATTGGTTATAGAAGGTGGGTTTAAAGCTCCAGTTCGGCAGGTCTTGGGTTCGAATCCTGCAACATACAAAAAAATTTTCTAAAAAAAAAAAAAAATCTTTACGGGCCGGGCCGGGCCGGGCTCGGGCTGGGGGGGAGGCCCGAACCGACCCGTTGGGAGGTGGGGGGCCGGGCCGAGCTCGGGCTGGGGGGGGGGGGGGGGGGAGGCCCGACCCGACCCGTTGGGAGGTGGGGGGTCGGGCCGGTTCGGGCCTCGGACGGGACGGGCCGGGCTGATTTGACCGCGGGCCGGTCCGGGCCTGGGCCGAGTACCGGGCTAACCGGCCCACCCTACACCATGATCTTCTACTATATAATGAGGCTTCAAAACGGTTCAAAAGTGAGTCGTCTAAACCGAATGAATATCATCAATCATTTAAATAATAACCAAATAACTACCTACAAATTTCACTAATTATTATAAATAAATTAACTAAGTATATAACTATCTAATATGATATTTTATAACTAAATAGTCTAGCTCAAGTGGTTAAGGTAGGAGATAATTTTTGCTTGCTTGAGCTCAAATCCTAGATTTGATAATTTATTATAATAAATTTATATTTACTTTTTTGTAATATTTTTTTTGCACGTGCACTTTACTAGTTTTTATATAAGGCAAGCACTACATACCCAAAGAAAAAAAAATTATGGTGATTCTTTAAAATATTGATTTTTAAATATGTTAATGCATGTTTAAGTTATAAATGATATTTAGTTTTTAATTCTACTTAAAAAGTTTTATGTTTTATCCCACGTTGAAGTCTTGCAGGTAACATATACAAAAACAGCATCTTACCAATTATAAGAGTTTGTATAAATATAATAGGTGGGAACACATATACCAGTGAAAGACAACATATGTAGAAATATTTTGTTATAGAAATTCCCGTACAAGTACGTAGAATAGTCAGATTTTGGTTAAAATAACAAGTATAAGAGATTGTAATCTCTTTCTTATAAGAAATCACAAGCAGAAAAATCTGGTACATATATAAGGAGTAAAAACTGTTATGAGTTTGCTAAAAGAATTAGCTTAATTGTCATACTAGGTGATCAGAACCATTGTTGCTCAAAGAGAAATTCAATCATCTTATTATTCCAGAAAATCAGCCATTTTCGATTATATAGACAATAGGACTTCTGAAACGCTTGTGGAATCACCTCTGAAAAACAAAGTGATGATTCGTTGATGCAAGACATTGGACAAGCGTTGTAGTGCTGATGTAAAAAAAAAAACAGACTAATTGTTAGAGAGGGATATCTCCTATTATTTTCTTTTGAAATCTCTCTTTCTTTCACAAGTGCTGAAGCACTCCTTGTGTTAGACGTATGCGAAAGCGTTTGCCAACCTACCTAATCAAAATAACATCCGTCTAACGGACACCAAGCACAAGATGAAGACAAGTATATGGCAGTGACGTACGTCATTTGGACAAATTTCAACATTTAATAACTCAGATGAAATTACAAGATTGACAGAACTCACGTTAAACCCTTTTATCCTAATAGGTTCAACCCCCTCACCACCCTCAAGAAGAAAAAAAAACAGAATATTACAATTGAGATCACTCACTAACCCGTAGCAATCCTAACCGAAGTTGACGAATTCTCGATTAGATCTTCTTATTCTTTCTGTCTTGGATGACAAAGTCCTAAGAGCAAAGTACGGACTTTCTCTTAGATTTTCTTGTGGACGAGTATCTCGAATCTTTATTTTGTGCTTTGTGCTTATTCTTTGTGCCTCCACACTCACTCCATATATTAGGATAAGAAAAATCATATTTTAGGTCATAATATGATTTCTTAAATAGGAAGCCCTCAAATAAGAATCATATTACACCTAAAATAGCCCATTAATTATCCTATTTTAGATCATAAAAGGATTTCCTAAAATAAGAATATATTATATCTAAAATAGCAAAACAACAATTATGGACATCCAAATCAAATCAAATCAAATATTAATTAGATTTGGATTCCACAAATATGTTGTTACCAAATCCAAACTGGACTCCAACAATCTCCTCCTCCAGTTTGATGAGAGGGTATTGACCCCATGGGTCCTCAAATTGACTCTATGTATGTCATCCTGCGACGGAGTTCCTGCTCCCCCATGCCACCGATTTCCGATCCTCCGAGTTGCTTGCATCTTCTTTCGTCTCCAGTTCCTCGACCGTCACGTCGACACTAGCTGCAGTGCGTAGCACCTCCTGCACCACTGGGATCCTGCCGATATCAATGACACAACCAAGATCGAAGTCCCGACGATCAGCCTCACCGTAAGTCTTGGCTGTCTGTCTCCGACTTCCGTCTTCCACCGGAAAGTGTTAACGTTCTGACGAGCTTCTTCACCATTGGCTTGCCCAACCAAGCGGATGGTACAGTTCCTCCGAGATTCGAACTCGTGAACCTGCCCACCTTCGTGTCCGAACTTGAAGCTCTCCCATACCACTACCAAATAAGTCATATTGGCGACGTGATTAGCGACTCCGGATAAGTACGTCGCTAATTTTTGTGTATTTAGCGACGTTTCATAATGACACTACAAGAAAAAAGACAATTCTTGACGGTTTATAAGTTGACGGTCGTCAAAAGCCGTCACAATAGTGGTTTTCTTGACGTATTTAGGCTTACGTCAAGAGAGGCCCTTTTATTTGTTAAATTAGCAATTTTATACCATGTATGTTGACGGTTTCGGAGGATCCGTCAAGAAACAACAATTTATTTATTGACGGTTTTGGTGATAACCGTCAAGTAATGTATGTGCCAAAAACTTAGTAGAATTTTTTCAACTGCCATTTTAGTAAATTTTTCAAAATTTTTATATGTGTTGACGGTTGTGGTTCCTTTTAATGGATGAACCCAACAAACTTTCTTCCGATCGTCCCCTTCCTTTCCTCCTCTCTCCCTAACTTTTTCCTCCTTTAGAGAGAGAGCCCCTCCACTCCTCTCCACTAAAGAGCCCCCACTCCTCTCCTCTTCCACAAATTTGGATGCTCTATGGAGGGCCAGAAGAAATAGAGAAACCCTAACCCTAACCCTAGTTCTTCGACCTAGCCCCTGGAGAGGAATTGGAACGGGGTCGGCTGCCCCCCGGATAGCTCCCGCGTCATCGTCGTCCGGCTCCTGCGTCGCCGCCGTCCGGCTCCCGCGTCGTCGCCGTCCGGCTCCCCGACGCCCGCCTGAGCGGCGCCCTCCCCCCCGCCGCTCTCAGCCGGCTCACCGCTGGTGAGGCCGGGCGGCGGAGGCCATGTCGAGGAGCCACCTGGAGGAGGTGAAGAGGATGGCGGAGGCCCTCCCTCTTCAACTTCTCCTCCTCTATTTTTCTTGAGGATCGAGGGCTCCTCCCTCTTCGATTCTCCTCCTCCTTACTTTTCTCTATTCCAATCCCCACTACCACCACCCTCCGCCATCACTACCACCACCAATCCTCCCCCTCTCGTAGACCCCCATAGCCCCTCTCCATCGAACCAACACTCAATAGATCCCCGCTCTGGCTCTCTCCTCCGGCCCTCACCGCTGGTGGCTCCGATCCCGGGCCGTCGAGTCGGAGCTGGTGTGCGAATCATCCACTCTCCGCTCTCCGATCTCGGTCGTCGGATCTCGACTCCATCCACTCCTACGCCGCCCTCGGACGAGGTATCAGCGGCTCTGGGTGGATTCAGGGACGGACTCGTTGGGCTCTGCTCGAGTGCCTCCGGACCGGGTTCAGGTATTTTCTAGGGTTAGGGTTTTGGTTGGATTTTGGGAATTTTAATTACGAAGCTAAAATTTTACTTTGGGGGTGTAGATGGAGGAGAAGGGCAAGAAGTTCCTGGCGGAGGAGCTGGTGGTGCTCGCGAAGGAGGTCGAGGGTCAAGATGGTAAGTGAAATTTCAGATCTCGGAAGAGATCTGGTATGTTGCGCAGCCACGAACAATGAACATGACACTACACGACAGGAACGTGGCACCTATTGGAGTTCCTAGTGTATTTTGTAGTTTCCAATACAATAGATTTAGTCGTTTATGTTTTTTTGCTGTTCTCTTCGAATAATTGTTGGTTTCATTGTCGATTATCCATTCCGGTTAGGGTTTGGGATAGAAATTGGGGGGGGGAACTATATGATAAATTATGATTTGTCGAATACTTAATAGATAGAAGAGGAGTGGATTATGTCACTTCTTGCATTTTTAGTAGCAGCTATGAACGTTCATTGTTAAGCACTTGTGTTACTTAACTTCTGGTTTCCTAATGCAATAATGGGAAACTGTGTTAGCATATGGGACTCTTCAGGGTAAGTTTTGATGTCTTGTGTGTACTGTAGGTCGACCTAACAGAGTACGTTGAGAGACATGAATTCGTAGGAAACTCAATAAGAGTTTATGCAGTGTGTAATTCATGTACGCGTATGTAGTTATTGCTGATTGTCTTATCAGATAATATGTATGCATGGAGCAAACAGAAGAAGTGCAAAAGCAGCAAAACTTGCATTGAAGTAACTGCACATATCTTCAGTCAGTGATTCCTCAGTTATAGGTTACTCTATTTGTTTGTTTAGTTCTATCCAGGTAAAATAATGTAAATGATGTAGCATTGCAAGGTAGATAAGAAATGGAAATGATTGTAACTTTTGGAGAACTCGTTTTGGTCAATTAAGGATAAGAAAAAAAATTGTCTATGGCAATTTTGGCACGTGCAACACATATCAGTAGATCCAAAGATCGGGAGGAGCCATAGGATATTAATTAAAGAACCTGCTACGACTAGTTAGGCCTAAACAAACTTGGATTTTTGTTATCGTTAGAGAAAATGGCCGTAAATTGACCATAATGAAAAATTCAAATTTATAGAAGATTGGGATGGGATAATGGCTTGATTGTTATAAATCTTCGCTTAAACATTCATAATGCATGCGCTGCCTGCATATATATGACCAGACTCATGCTAGTTTTATTCCCAATGGATTAGACTGAGTGATCTTATATCTTTAGAACATAGCAAAAATCTAAAGGGGTGATGATCCCATATATACCACTTGATACTTTAAGGTAACTGCATTTTTAAGATTACATGTTCCCATATGTACCACATCTGATGTCTATCCTCTTGATTTTTTTTTGAAGCCAAGTTAATTGCTTACATTGGATACTTGTCTCCGTATAATATAAAGGACCATTAGAAACAAATTTGCCTTTGTTTACTTTGTTGTATTATAGATAGTTTGATGCATTCATTCTGGTATGCACCTGTGAGGCACAACCAACCCCACATTTATAGTTGTAAATGTCAGTCTCTCACATTATGAAACTGGGTTTTATATTATTATGTTGAATAATGCTGATATTAAATTATTAACGTTGGCGGGGCATTAAAGGTTTAATATATCATGTTGGTCCATTCCTAAGTTCGAGCTTTTGGGAATAAGCTAACTAATGAAAGTATGGGAAATTTTGATGTTAATTCTAATGTTTGATAACAATTTGTACATGAAAAATATTTATTATTCAAGTATAGGCTCATTTTGGTTATCCTAGGAATTTATGTTTGCAATCAAGTTATTGATTAAGGTTGATATTGTATGATGGCTGCAGATGATGTATGAGGAAGCGAGTCAAGTTGCAAATGATGCAGTGGGAAGCATAAGAACTGTTGCTTCTTTTTCTGCTGAAGAGAAGGTGATGGAATTGTACAACAAGAAATGTGAAGGTCCAAGAAAGCCGGAATTAAGCATGGTCTGATTAGTGGTATTGGTTTCGGGCTCTCTTTATTCTTAATGTATTGTGTATGCTATCAGCTTCTATGCGGAGGTCGCCTAGTTATTGCTCCTGCCATTCAAAATATGTGCAAGTTGGTATGTATACTTGACTTTGTTTTTTTTGTTTTTTCAGGCATTTAGGAATACATGGTCCAAGGTTTGTAGCTCTGCAGCTCCAGCTACCATGTGTCGTAATCCCTAGACATCTTTCCTTATATTGCAAGGTAAATATTTCGTTGATTCATTGAGTGTCTAGTAAGTATGAAGGGTTTGGTGTAGAAAATCTCCAATCAAACTCTAATACTGAAATCAATTAATATTTCGTTGATTCCACAGAGTGCGTGTTTAGGTTATACTAGAATTGGCTTTATAATAAAATGTGAGTTCATATATTTGTGCTTCTGTGTATGTGTTTGTGCACGTTTGTGTGTGAGAGAGGACACTGTTTGTGCATATGCACATGCGTGTATGTCTACATATCTGCACCTATACACAGACCTATGGCCATATGGGAGCATGTACATGTATTTATCTAGCATCCACTAGGAGGATCAAGTTTAAACCTTTTGAAGCGGTTGACCAATTGTTTAGGGAGTTTGGAAACAAAGAAATTATAGTACTCTTCCTGATGCTTCTATTCCAGGTTATTATTCTGAAATAATATCAGGGCATTGAATTTGTTTTTTCTCTTTTCTATATCGAGACCAGTCATTGCCCCCTCTGGGTTTCAAACCCAGGACGACTCCTTCCCAACCAAAGGCCTCAACCATTGGGCTGTACAACCTTTGATATTTTTGTACTGTTTGTTTGTGATAATCTGTAGGCTTTTATCCTATTCAGGAAGGACTACTCCGAGTATCTCAAAGATAATGAATGCCTAATTTAAATCATGT
Organism: Iris pallida; assembly: GCA_029216955.1. Taxonomy (NCBI): domain Eukaryota; kingdom Viridiplantae; phylum Streptophyta; class Magnoliopsida; order Asparagales; family Iridaceae; genus Iris; species Iris pallida. The sequence goes on along the minus strand of JANAVB010038755.1, from coordinate 9,677 downwards.
GAAAATTTCTTTTGAGAAACAAATCTTATGCCATCTTCAACTTACTATCTGTCCTAGGCTTTTCCAAGGGTCCCCAAATTTTGTGATGGTTGCAATCCTGCTAACTGGATGCTGGAGATAAGTTCCCCTTCAGTCGAGGCTCGACTTAATCTAGATTTTGCTGAACTCTATGGTAGATCCTCTCTTTATTGACTTCCTCAACTACTATGCATTAATTGTTTTATGAAATTAGTGGAGTCTCTCAAAAGAATATGAGAATTGTTGAACAGCTAGGCTTCTGATGATGTTACAAGACTTTTTGTACATGTACATGTACATTCCACATGTGCATGAAGCTAAACTGACTTACCTGAATCACATTTGAGAGGGCTGTCAGGCTGTGGATGTGCCATCAGAGCAATTATAGATCTGCAAACAGACTGGAGGGTCCATGCAGGGCTCCGAAGTCTTCAATATATCAAGACAGATCACCCCTGTCTATACAAAAAAGAAGTATTAGGCCTGCCACTTTACGTGAAGTAGGCAGGGTGATATCTACTTACATATATTCATTATACAGAAAAACATGTAACTCGAAAATGAGTGTGGCAATTGTCCTTTAGGTTGTGTGTGGTTTTCTTTGATGTTATGACCTCAAATCTATATCCTATTTGTATGGGATCAGCCATTTGGTTACAATCTTATCCTTAATTTTGTCCATGACATTTTAACCATGGTTTGGCAATCATGAAGCAAATTGGTAGCATATATTATATATGCTTGTTGTTTTGTCTTCTGAATATATGTTATTTAATCTTCTTGAGAATCCTATGTCATCATTCTGGACATGTCAAATTAACACATATTTATGTTTCTTATGTACCAAGGACACTTGCCTTGCCATTACTATTTTTCTCAAAATGCAGTTTACTTCTATATGTATAGTGTATATCACTTTATGACAGGATCACATCTTTTTCTTCTACAGGTACAGAAGGAAAATATACTCAGAGGCAGAGGAGGATTCTGAAGTAGAAATTGAAGGTCCCTCGGGCATTGAATCAGTTCACCAAAACCTTGGACATGAATTTTGGGATATTTTGTTATATAGTTAGGTAATGTGCCATGTATTTTGGAATATACGAAACTCATATATTTTGATTTATTTGGATATGTACATGGTTGTATATGTACATATGCTTGTTGTTTGTGGTTGTACGTGTGTAAAATGTGTTAGAAGTTTGTGGTATATGAACAATACAGTTTGTTAATATGAAAATTAGATTTTATAGTTATTTGATGTATGTATCTTTGGATTATTGATATTATGACTGTGTTCGATTGATAATATATAATTATAAATGGAATTTTAACTATACAAAATTTAGCTTATCTTGACGGTTATAAAACGTCAAAAATAAACTAAATTTTGATGCAAAGTGGCCTTTTATGACGGCTTTTAACCGTCATCTAGGCCGGAGCAAGAAAAGTTTTTGCCTATGTTGACGGTTTCTACAAACTGCTATCTTGACGGCTAAAAACAGTCAAGAAAACTACTTAATATGACGGCCAAAAACCGTCAAAAAAGTCCTGTCAGCGACCGTCAAGAAAAGGGGGGTCTTTTCTTGACTCCGGCCTAGTTGACGGATCTGCAACCGTCAAGATACCCATTTCTTGACAGGAAATCACCATCAAAAAAGCCCTTATTCTTGTAGTGTGACGTCGTTGAACGTCACTATTAGCGACGTTTAGCGACAGTTAGCGATAAGCCTTATGTTTTGCAAAGCATATGTCGCGGTCTAGTCGCAAAACGTCGCTGTTTTTTATTTAACGACGTTTCGCGACTCCTCCTTTAGTACGTCACCTGTTTTCTAATAAACATTGACGTTTAGTAACGCGTCTTTCCCGACGTCGCTAAAATATTTCATATAGGGTTTTGGCCGACGACTTTTCATTTTTTCACCCTAAATTTTTATCTCCCGCTCGCACTCCCCAAATTTCTCTTCCCCTCCCCCTCTCGTCTCCGGCGACCCCTCCCCGCGGCGACCCCGTTCCTCCGACGATCCCCTCCCTCTGGTGACCCCCTGCCCTGGCGACCCCCTCTCCACGGCGACCCCCTTCCTCCGGCGACTCCCTCCCTCCGGCGGCCACCCTCCCCTCGGACGTCGACCCGACCAGTACCCTCCGCCGCTGCTCTAGCCCCGGCGACCCCGACTCGACCCTGTCACGACCCCCACCTGGATATACGGGTACGAATACGTGGGCCACGCCCAGCCTATGCCGTAGTATCGGCAATAGGGTGCTGTCAAGTACCCGATACTAACTACAACATCTAAAGATTCATAACTATAAAGGTACTCCTATCACATCACAAAACTAAGGAAGATAAGACAAGAAATAATAACATATCACTAGAACAACTAGAATCTACAAGGATCATATGAGACAAGAATAAAACAGAGGAAAACAATAACAAAACTAAATAACTACCAGAGAAATAACTCACGGTGAAGAATACTGAGAACCACCCCAGCTAGCAACATCCTGTAGTCCAATACTGAGGTCACAACTACTCCTAAAATATTGTCAACATATCCAGTCAGGATGGAACGAGCACAAATCTCAAATAACAGTTCTAGTTAGACGATATTGAAAATATCAGTAAATAGAGAGAATATACAAGGAATCACGAAATGTACATGTGAGTATCATGGCAAGGTAAGCTGTAAATCTAGAGCTAGAACAAGGCAAGTAAAACTGATCATGGTATGTACAAGAATCAAGATCATCTATCTAAGTGTGTGAGTACTAGTTTTAACATGTGGCCGGCTTAGGTCAGCACAAGGTCTAATGATCTAGCCAATCATACGTGGAGTGTAGGATTGACATTCACAAGGTCTACAAGAATAAATAAGGCGGATAATAACCACACATCTACACTAGTACTCCCCGTCCCCGACTAGTAGTGATACAACCATGACACATCATGACACATAATTCTCTGAGAGGGTAGCTAGCCTTCGCAGGAATCGTATCTATACAATGCACAAGGAATAAGAAAGACTTGCACAAGATATACCAAATAATACAAGAAATAATATCTTTTGACGGGATCCAGACAAATACCAATCCGTGTGAATAATGTGTCAAGAGAACAAGAATATCTACACTAAATACAAGAAACATAGACGATATCATAAAACAAAATATCAGAGAATGTACTCGCCTATGATGTGATGGACAAGTCGAGTGAGTCCAAGAACAGTGCCTCGAGGACCTATAGATGGAATACTGTATCAATATAAGGGTTTGGAAGTAAAATCAAGTCATACTAAGTCAAACTAGGTCAAGACACGTCAAACTAGGTCAAACAAAGTCAAACTAGATTATACAGAATCAATCTAAGTCATATTAGGCCTAACAAAGTCAAACTAGGCCAAGGCAAGTCAAGTAAGTCAAACTAGATCAATCTAAGCCAAGAGTTGACTTACAGTTGACTTTTGGTCAACTGGTCAACTCTGGTCAAGTTCTAGTCAATTTTAGGCTACGGTTGACTTTCGGTTGACTTTTGGTTAAAATAGTCAATTGTGGTCAACCAAGGTCAAAACTAGTCTAACCTAGGTCAAATGTTGACTCTACTTCGACGTTCAGTCAAAGTAGTCAACCATGGTCAAACAGGGTCAAAGCCAACATATCAATTTCAGTAATGGTAAAATCACTGGAATTGACGGATCTCAATTCCGATACAAGGATTTAAAAATACGAACAAAAGAGAAGGATTATAACAAATGGTGAAGGATAGGAAAAAGTCTACATATGTTGTCGGATGATGAAACAACCATCACCAACGTGTCCAGAATGGTCAAATAGCTAAAATAGCCTACCATAAGTCCAATTTGAACACAGAGACAATAAGGTAATTTTGAGTCAAAATAGTGTCCGTATCGGACCCACTTTGCACCGAAAAATGTGCCAGAATAAAATTTCTCAAAACCTAGAAAAATATATGTCCATGAATCCAGAATGACGATACGAACTCAACGGTATATCCGGAATTGGATTCCGATGAGCCGATCTCAAAATGGCCTGTTGACCCGGATATTAGAATCCGATTTGCACGGAAATGCGTGTCGGAGTCAATGTCCACAAAACTCAGCAAATTATATGTCAACGAGTTCAGAATGACGATATAAACTCAAGGTATATCCAGAATTGGATTCCAATGAGCCGATCTCAAAAAGTCCCGTTGATTTGGATCGTAGGGCCCACGTTGCACCAAAATGTGTGCCAGGGCCCACGTTCTCCAAATCTAGCAAACTTTATATGAAAACGTGCCAAAACGACGCCACGAGTCTACAAGTGGTGTCAGAAATTGAATTCGGAGTCCCAGTTTCAAAATTAGAATTTTATAACTTGAAAATTATAAATTCGGACGACCAAATTTGACGTCGAATTCAACCAACCAAACGTGATCACAATGAAACGAAACTTAAGAAACTGGAAGAGGGTTATACCAGCTACGTATAGGAACTGGTGGCACGCCAAACGGAGCTACGGGTGGAGTTACGAGATGACGAAGTCGGCTCCATAAAACTGTCCAAAAATAGTACAATTTAAACGGTCAACTTTGTGCCCGGTTTTGATGTATCAAACGACAAAATTAACGGACGAAACTAGAGGGAGATTGTGATGGAGCAAAGAGGTCGCCGATCCAACGGTCAAATTTCTCGAAAAATACGTACGAAGTTGCTGCGACGAAGCGCACTTTCTGAAATCCGTCCGCACGCGCGTCGACGGGATTCTGTGCAAAACGCACGAATTGGGCGTTTCTCGCGCCGTGGATGAGGGGGCGCGCCATGGGGGCCTGCCCGGGGGTTCGTCGGAGTCGCGTGCAGCTTGGACGGGGCTCGCCGACGGCGCACGATGGCGTACGGTGCTGCTGCCTGCCTGCTGCAGCTGCTGCGTGCGGCTGTGGCCACTGGCGACGGCGGCACGGCACGGCGGCGACGGCGTATGGCTGGGGAGGGAGGAGGAGGAGTGTGGAGGTGGTGGTGATCCTCGTGGTGGTGGTGGTGGTGATGGTTTGATGATGGTGAGGGTGGTGATGGTGGTTTGATGATGGTGAGGGTGGTGGTATTGGTTTTGAATGGAAGAAAACAAGAAGGAGTGAGGAAGAAGAAATTTGGGAGGGGGGGGCTGCTGTCGTAGGGTAGAGAGAGGAGAGAGAGGGTGTGATGTGAGGGGGTGAGAGAGAGAGAGAGTTATATCTATATATTATATATATATATATTATATATATATATATATATATATATATAATAATAATATATATATATAATAGATATATAATATATCTATATATAATAATTATATAAGAGAAATAGAGATATTATAATGAGGAGGATATTTTTGTGTAGAGAAAAAAAAGGCAAATACAATAGTGGTGTGTAGGGCTGTAATGATAGGGAATATACCAATTAGATTGGGTGTTGGGCCAAGTTGGTTGAGTTGGGGCCAAGATTTAATTTAAAATAACAAATTTAAACCAATTAAAATCATGGATGAAATGTGAGCATAAGGAGATTAATTTGGTGGCACGCAAGTGGCACGTGTATAGTAGACTCAAAACAGGCCAAGGCCATATATTGTGTCGATTGGATTGGACCGATGTCGGACCCGAAATTAAGTTGGAAGTTAAGTCACGAATTACGGCAGACGATAAATTGGTCTAAATTGACCCTTAAGTTGCGCGAAGCAAATGGAGCACAAGTTTGAGTGGGACATGATATATTAATTGAAGATAATCGTCTACTACAAACTTCAAGAAGAAAGTTTCCAGAGACTGGCATCCCTGATGCTCTAGAAATCAAATTCACGGTAAAGAGCATTTAATAATTTTTTTGAATTAAATCAAACTAAATTATCAAAATATTTTATTTAGAAAATTCAAAAAAATTCCCAGAAATTTAGGGGGCTTACATCCTACCCACCTTATAAAAATTTCGTCCTCGAAATTAAAGGTTGGTAGTGGGGTTAAAACAAGATAGAAGATTTAAGCAATATTTTAGGCACGATCCAAGAATGACGAGTTTTGCACAATCAAGATAATCATTCAAAATTGTTCAGGCACGATGAGGGATTTTGGCACGATAGAATCATGATATGAACAAAATAAATGTGCATGATTTCAGAAATAAGTCAAGTTATTGGGCACAATTTTAGAGACGATGGTGAATCGAAGATATAAATGAGTTCAAGTACGGGGTGATCCGTAGGACTTAGGTTGATGGAAAATCAACATAAAAGTCGCATAGGCCCGATCAAGATGAAAAGCTAACCATGACCAAAACAAGGTTTGGCATGATTGGGATTTATAGTCACATCTTGTAGGTAAGCACGAAGCCACGACTAGAAAAATCAAGAATCGTTCGATTACGAACAAGTCAGAATCAGGTCAAACATCGATAAATATGATCCAGGTCAAAGAAATTAGATTTAGGGTAGATCGGCACGATTTTAGAAGCAAGGTAATATGTATAATTATGATAGTTAAAATCACGATCAAAGGATTCAAGTCGACTTAGTCACGCCAGGTCATCTGGGTACGACTAAACACAATGAGTTCAGATATAAACAGAAAATTAAATCAGGGTCGAAAGGAGTTTAGGCACGAGTATTTAAAATCCAAACAGGTTCAAAATCAAAAGTTATAGCAGTGGTAATAGCATGAAATTCAATCACGATAAGAAAATTAGCTTCAACACAATCTAAGTTGATCAATTTTTGAGTGAATCAGGATTTGGGCAAGATGGAGAACAAGATCATCGAAGCCTGGGCACGAGCATCCAAGGATGGAAATCCAGGTTAGAATTGAATTTAACTCAATTGAGTATGACCTAGGATACAGGTACGATAGAAGAGATGATCAAAGTCGTTTGGTCGCGATCAAGAAAATTATGATTTAACGATATTAGAAACTCAAGGGATGATACAAAGATATGGAATAAGTCCAATTCCTTTTTAATAGGAAATCAAAAGACAAGACTTCATAGGAAGCAAGTTAATCATCTCTGTCTGATACTATCAAGTTTATCTGATCATCATTTGTCAGTCATACCTTTAACTCATAAGTCCAAGAAAAACCAATCTTATACAAATACTACCAGAATTACCCTTCCGTCATGAAGATTGGGCCTTGTCATGATACCGTAGGCCAGATCCAAATTTCCAAAACCCTAATCAAGAAGTACACTCTTCACTAGAATCCACACTATCCGCTTAATCATCCTTAAATCCGAATTCTTCCACCTTGTCCTAAATTGATCCGAAACCTCTAAATCAAGTTTATAATATCCTTGAACTTGTTCACATGCTCATGGCGTTATTCAAATCTAATACCACTAGGCTTTATAAAACTTTTCTTCCATTACCAAATCAACCTTCATTTTCCTTCATCATACACTTTCAATTATCAACCATCTCAATTAATAAATTATTCACAAAATCTCTTATTCTTCTTTTTGACACAAATTCTTGTGTTCTCTATCTTCTTAGCAGTGCCTGTTTGCAAAACAAAAGTCTTTATTTCACAAACTTGTAAGAAAATTATAATTGTATTCTGGAAAAGTACAACTATAGGAATCCGATCTGAAGACGATCGCTTTATCCCTTGGACGATGTGAACTTTGAAGACGATAGCCTCTGAGAATGCAGCAGCAATTGGACAAGAACTCCTGATCTCTGATGATAATATGATCTGATCCCCTTAATAAAGGACTTGAAACTCTATTTATAGAGTTCTAGAAATAACTAATTTGTAGCTATTCTGAATTGTGCATGATGACTACGCTGGCGACAGACTGCGCAGACTGTAAACTGTACTGGCCTATTGGGCAGTTGCTCGATTGTGGGCTAACTGTATTCAGATACGTGGCATTGTTTGATTGAAATGTGCTTGATCGTGTACATACGGTTGCCACATGGCGAGCAATTGATGGCATGTAATCTACGTAATAAATGTCAGTTATTCGATGAATTATGCTAACCGAAGAGCACTAGCTTCAGACTGCACTTCAATGGATACGCTGGGACTCAGGCTGGTCAAACTGTGCTGCGGTTGGACTGGCAGATTGTGCTGAAGTTGTACAGCTGTTCTCGAATGCTGTGCTGCACAGAAATGAACAGACTCCTCGTTTTTAGGGCTGTCAGGCTGTCAAAGATCCGATCTTTGTCAGGTAATGATGGCATTTGCCACGTCAGCGTAGCGCTCGCTGGTTGGTAGCGCAGTTCAGCTCGCGCGTAGTGATTGCAGCGCAATCTGTTTCCTGCACAGTATAAGGCGCGCAGTTGAGAATTCTCTGCCTATTGATAAATGCAACTTGATTTTAGGATATACCAGACCCCCTTCAAAGTTTTCGAAATTTGAAAATATTCAAAGTTTCGAAATACTTTGAATTTCAAATTTAAAATCAAGTGCGCAAGTTGCGCTTTGATTGCGCGTTTGGAGGAATTAGTCCCGTCTTTTGTGGCGCAATTAGAGGTGACTGTTACACTTCTGAAACTATAAATAGTTTCATTTTTCTTTCTTTCAAACCTTTACTTGCTTTCGAATTCCCCAGAGACAGAAGCTCCTTCCCTACTCTGACTTCTCCTTCTTCCTCTCGTCGATGACAAAAATGGTGCCCAAGCGATCAGCTGCCGAGAAGGAAAGGCCCCCCGCCGACCCTCGACTCGTGTTGTACACGATGTCTCGTCACGAGACGGGTCATCCAGCTGTCACGACCCGTACCCACCGTGAGGGTACGAGTACAACGCCCCAGCCTACGCCGCAGTTGTAAAATCCCACAGTTTTTGAATTTCTTTTATTTATTTATTATTTGGCTTAAATATGATTTTTATGAAATTTGTGAATATCTTTAAATTAAATAGTTATTATTATAGATGACCTTAGCCATGGTTGAGTTTGAATATGCAAGACGACTAGAAAGTATGACATGCCTAGCATTGTTGGTGCTTTGACTAGCATGCTAGCCATGTTAGGAGTGCCATGGTCATATAGTAGTCCCCTTGCTGTTAACCATTCAAATGGAACAATCGTATTTTTATTTAAATAATTAGTAAGAAAGCCTTTATAACTTTTAGGAGACCGGTTGCACCAAACCTTCCCAACCTCTTCCAAGCCGAACCCAACCCTATGTAGGCATGTTGGACATTAATAATATTAATAATTATATTTTATTTGTATTTAATTTATTTGTAGTGTAATTACATAGATAGAATTAAATAGTTCTATATTAGGAAACCCCTTTTTAAATCCTCAATCCAATCAACTAACCAACTCACCAAACAACCAAATCATGCCAAGTGGACCCCCACCATGTTAATTTCGGACAAGCAACCCCCCATGGCTAAATGCATCAAATTATATAGGATTTAAATACTAGATTGCTTAAAATTTATTTAAGGATATGTTAAATATACCACTTATCCCAAACCTAACCAAATCCTATCTTTTTTTCCCCACCTTGTGGCCGACCACTTCTCTCCCTAGCCCTCTCTATTTTTGGCAGCAATCCCCCACCTCATAGCCTCCACACATCATCCCTTCATTATACGTCTTCCCCTCCTTCACAACAACTCATCTCTCCACCATCATCCATCCAACCCCTCAAACAAACCCTAAAAAACTCCATCCCCCC
>JANAVB010038754.1:0-28847 GCA_029216955.1 Iris pallida | reverse complement strand
TTCTTTCTCGGACTGCAAATCAAACAAACTGAATGGGATATCATAAATCAAGCCAAGTACACAAAAGTTTTACTAAAGAAGTTTGATCTGAATAATATCAAACTATTGGCACTCCGATGGCAACTTCAACAAAGCTTGATATTGATGAACAAGGCAGCCGGTCGACACACGTAAGTATCGAGTATGATCGGTAGTTTACTTTATTTAACTGCTAGTCGTCCAGATATTATGTTTAGTGTTGCCTGTGTGCACGTTTTAAGCTAATCCAAAGGAATTACATCTGTGCGCAGTTAAGCGTATCTTTCGATACCTTAAGGGCACTTCTTCTGTTGGCTTATGGTATCCCAAAACTAAGTCCTTTGACCTTATTGGTTACTCGGATGCAATTTTGCTGGATGCAAAGTTGATAGAAAAAGTACCAGCGGCACATGTCATTTCTTAGGCAAGGCTTTAGTCTCATGGTTTAGTAAAAAGCAAAATTCTGTAGCCCTATCAACAATAGAGGCTGAGTATATCGCGCAGGACGTTGTTGTGCTCAGATTTTGTGGATGAAACAAACCTTAGAAGACTATGATTTATTTTCACACACATTCCCATTTTCTGTGACAACACGAGCACTATTAATTTGACTAAGAATCCAGTATGTCACTCTCGTACTAAGCATATCGAGATCCGACATCATTTTCTTAGAGATCATCATCAGAATGGAGATATGACCTTGTATACATAGACACTGAGAATCAATTAGCTGACATCTTCACAAAACCTCTAGCAGAAGATCGTTTCAATTATTTACGTCGAGAATTAGAAATTTTGGACGTCAATAATGTTAATTAATTTTATTTATGATATATTTCAATACGAAAAACTGTGTTAGAGACAAGCCAATAAAGAGTCTGTCTGTCACCACAACTACGGTTGAAGCGAAGCGGTACTTAAGAGTTTCCCGGTGAACCTCCGCCAGCTGGGACAGTACTCCTACAGCTAATCTGAAACAGTCGCTGTGTAACGATATTTAATCTATAAAATATATTAATTATATTAATTGAAGGTTGAAATTACTAATCTTTGAATTAAATTTTTGAAATGAGTCGATGAGGAGATGTGATGATGATATTAGCTGATTTTTGAGACTTAGCTATGTCTACTGTATACTTGGAAATGCTCCGACATTCCAAGTTTTGTCTTTTTATTTTTATTATCAGACTTGTACTGGATATTTATTGATGTCTCTTGCACATATTTTATCTTTATAGGATTTGTAGTTTATCTTTCACATCAGTTTATTTATTTATAGCATCTTTATCTGCTTCTATATTATAAACTGCCTGTGACATAATTCTCTATTATTCTCACTATTGTATTAATTCTTATTATATCTGAGACAAATACATGCCTGTGATTTTTTTTTTATGTGTTTCTTCACTGTTCGTTTCTTATGCATTGATTGCGGAGGAGTTTTTCTTTTGTAATTATTTTGCTAAGTGACAATGGGGGAGAAATAAGGATCTAACATCTTTTGAGTAAATGCATGCAGGATATGAACAATTTTACTTTACTATTTTTGATTTGATTCCAAGCTTAGATGTTATATCATTTATAGTTTGTCAATTATTAAAATAGGGAGATTGTTGGCCCATTGGTCATATGGTCAAACTGATTTTAATAATTGATCAAACTCTGTCTTGATATATGAAGCTAGTCAGGATATCTCGGACTCTTGGACATGATCAAGAATAGCCATCTACACAGTTCAAGACCGAAGCACTGTTTGCCTGTTCGAGTCTGTATTCTTTGAGCAATATATTTTTTATTTATTTGAGTCTAGAAATATTTTGTACACCGAGTCGTACTGGAAAATAGGCTACTCCAAAAAGATTTCAAAATATTTTTAAAATGTCCTTAGTTTTGAAAAACATTCGTATTTACAAAAGCTTCAAAAAGGTTTTCAAAATTCCCCAAAAACTAATTTTAAAACCTAACCTAACCCTGACAGAACTCGGCCAGAGTTCGAGTTCGGTAGTGGCCGTTTTGTTTTTGAATTCCTTGGAACTTGGTCCTCCTGTAGTTGCGGATTTGACCGAGATTTTTCATCGAGTTCTGCCCGAATTCTGCCCGAATTCTGCCAGAATTCTCTTGGAAACTCCTATAAATAGAGAAGAATTTGATCATTTTAAATCACTCATTACTTTCAATCTTCTCTCTACTTAAAGCTTTCAGTCTTCCAAAGAGTTTTTCTCGAGCTTTAATTTCAGATCCTAAGCCAGTTACAATCTTCTAGTCGATTTGCCAGTGCGGTGCGGTCTAGAAGTTTCAGAGTGATTGTAATCAGAAGGCTTGATAGAAGATTCAACTCTTCACAATTGAAGTTGGACGAGCTCTTCGTATCAAAGCTCGCGTTAGAAGTTGCAAGGACTTCGTAAGAAAACTTGCGGTTTGCCAATAGTGGATTCAACTGGTAGCAAGAGTTCTACCGACTGGACTAGTCCTCAACAGAGAAAAACCAGTATACATCGCTGTCTTTGCGTTTGCTTTCTTATCTCTGCCTTTACATTATTTAGTTGTGATTATTATTCTGTGATCTTGCTGCTAACATTTTTTAATTAGCATTATTCCGCTGCCAACTCTATTCACCCCCCTCTAGAGTATTGTGCTTTACGATTTTGTTCCTACAATTGGTATCAGAGCAGGTTCTCCATCTAGAGGTATTATATTCTGATCCCAATTGTTCCTACAATTGGTATCAGAGCGGGTTACAGGTAAAGCAAGGTAACATTGTAATTATTTATTTATTTTAACTAATTATTATATAGATCACAGCACAACACATGGCAACTGTGAAATTCACAAGTGAAGGCCAGGCCATAAACAGACCTCCACTGTTTGATGGTACAATTATACCTATTGGAAAACACGGAAGTTTCTTCTTGAAATCACTTGACTTTGATTTATGGTCTATTGTTATTGATGGCTATCAAAAGCCACCTCGTATAAATGTTGATGGAGTTTTAGTTGAAAAACCATAACAGATATACAGAGGAAGAAAAGAAAAAGGCCAGTCTTAACGCATGTGCTATTAACGCTTTATTTTGTGCTTTAGACAGAACTGAATTTAACAGGGTGTCTATCTGCACAACTGCTAATGAAGTGTGGAAGCTTCTTGAAGTCACACATGAAGGCACGACTCAAGTCAAAGAATCAAAAGTCAGCAGACTTACTCAAGAGTACGGTGTTCAAGATGAAGCCCAACGAAACAGTTACTCAGATGTTCGAAAGATTCTTGGATATTGTAAATCCTTTGTCCTCTCTAGACAAATATTACAGTAACCATGAAAAGATTTGCAAACTCCTGCGAGCACTTACCAAGAACTGGATTCCAAAGGCTACTACAATTATTGAAGGAACGACCTCACAACTATGTCCCTCGAAGTACTCATGGGTAAGCTACTCACTCATGAACTGGAGCTACAAGATTTTGAAGAGCCTGCACCAAAGGAGAAGACGATCGCTTTCAAGGCTCAGCACAAAAAGCTGCTGAAGGTGATTCAGACAGCAGTGAATCTGATGCTGAAGATCAAGCACTCTAGCAAGGAAATTCAAAAGATTCATGAGATATGAGAAGAAAGCCAAAGAAAATAATAGCAGCAACAACTGGTATCAAGATGATGCTGTCTGCTATGGTACAAGAAGAAGGGACATATGAAGAAGGATTGTCCTACAAACTCATCAAGCAAGAAGAGCAACAGGTATGAGAAAGGGAACCTGAAGAGATCAACATCTCAGAAATATGCCAATACCAGCATATGGCATGAAAGTGAAGCCAGCGACTCAGAAGATGAACAATCAGAAGACGCTGCAAATATAGCTTTATGGCATCCGATCAGGTACTCTCTGAACCTGTAGTTGATACATATGATGACTTCACCTTTGAGCAATTAGAGATGCCTTCAGTGAACTGATAAGTGATTAGAGGAAATGTAGCAAATATCAGACCTCTAAGAAGGTACTCAAAGAGTACAAAGGTAAAATAGGAAGACTTACCGACCTACTAGCTGAGGTTAGAAATAATGTTAGTGAGTGTGGTGAGCTTTCTTCTATTAAGCTCTTATTACACGAGACTACCAAGTCATCTGAAGAGAAAGACAAGGTTATTGACCAACTGAAAGAAGAACTTTCTAAAGAGAAGAAAAGTCTTCAATGTGCACAAGTCAGAATGGAAGCACTCACTTCTGACTATACTAAGTTGTATGACACTTCCAAAAGATTGGAAATTAGGTTAGAAAAATAGCCTGAGACTGCTGCTTCCTACCCTAACAGTGTCACTTACCGAATAATCGGAACATTCCCAAACCAAACACTATCAGACCTAACCCTATCAAACCTTTACCCCAAAAGGTTAAGCCCAAACAGGATTATAGGTATGCTTTCTTCTATACTAGAAAACCTAAATCTACCAACCATGCACATCACTCAACTTTCAACACTCAACATGCACATTGTCATTATTGTGGCCTCATTGAAGATCAAGTCCGACGACGTATCGAAGTCTACCTTCCGCACTCGATATGGTCATTATGAATTTCTCGTCATGCCGTTCGGTTTGACGAATGCCCCAGCCGCTTTCATGGATCTGATGAACCGAGTCTTCCGACCTCAAATCGATAAATTTGTAGTCGTGTTCATCGACGATATCCTTATCTACTCAAGGGACCGAGAATAGCACACGGAACACTTGAAGACGGTACTGCAGATTCTGCGTGAAAATAAATTGTATGCCAAGCAGAGTAAGTACGAGTTCTGGATGAGTAGCGTGACATTCCTCGGACATGTAATCTCTGCCGAAGGTGTCGCGGTGGACCCAAAAAAGATTGAAGCGGTGGTAGGTTGGAAACGACCTGCCTCGGCTAGCGATATTCGGAGTTTCCTGGGCTTAGCGGGCTACTACCGAAGATTCGTGCGAAACTTTTCAAAACTAGCGTCGCCTCTGACTCGCCTCACCCAGAAGGGAGTAGTATTTGAATGGAGTGACGACTGTGAATCCAGCTTTCAAGAGTTGAAGCAACGGCTCGTCTCAGCTCCAATCCTTGCACTTCCAGACGGTCCAGAAGGCTTTCAGATATTCAGCGACGCATCGGGAACTGGCCCGGGTGTGTACTCATACAGAGAGACAAAGTCATCTCCTACGCTTCACGCCAGTTGAAGCAGCACGAGAAAAACTACCCGACGTACGACCTAGAATTGGCGGCGATCGTATTTGCGTTAAAGTTATGGCGGCACTACCTCTCTGGTGTGGCGTACAGAATCTACACAGATCATAAAAGCCTGAAATACTTGTTTACGCAACGAAAACTCAACCTACGACAGCGACGATGGCTCAAACTCATAAAAGATTACGAGCTAACGATCGAGTATGACCGGGCAAGGGAAACGTGGTGGCCGACGCACTTAGCAGAATATTTATGGGAACTCTGGCCATAAACAAGGAGATACGGCGAGACCTTGAAGCGATGGGTATCGAACTCGAAATAGAGTATCGACACCTGTACCTAGCTCAGCTGAAGTTAGGATCGAGCCTGCTTAGCAAGATAAAGACCGTACAGGAGGAAGACTCATTCCTGAAGAAAATGCGCGAGCTGATTTCAACGGGAAGGGCGACTGACTTTGCGGAAGACGGAGACGGGACGATACGACTAAAGGAAAGGCTCTGCATTCCTGAAACTGCCGAACTCAGAAAGAAATTCTGACGGAGGGCATTATGGGAAGTACTCGTTATCCTGAAGCACCAAGATGTACAAGGACTTGCGCACAAACTTTTGGTGGCACGTCATGAAAAAAAACGTGGCTATGTTCGTATCGTAATGCATGGCGTATCAGCAAGTGAAGGCGGAACAACAAAGGCCAGGCGGAGAGCTGCAGAACATCGCCATTCTCGAGTGGAAGTGGGACAACATCTCGATGGATTTTATTATGGAATTTCTGAAGACGTCGCGGGAGAATGATGCGATTTGGGTCATTGTTGATAGATTGACCAAGTCGGCTCACTTCACCGCAATTAAAGTATGATGGAGCGTCGATCGGTTAGCGCAAATCTACGTCGATGAGAATGTTCGACTGCACGGGGTACCGACATCAATAATTTCGGACAGAGACGGTCGATTCCTATCGCGTTTCTGGACGAGCCTCCAAGCGGCGATGGGGACCAAACTGAACTTTAGTTTGGCGTACCATCCCCAAACAGAGGTTAGACGGAGAGGGTAAATCAGAACTTAGAAGATATGTTACGTCTGTGTGCGATCGACCTAAAGACTAGTTGGGATACGTATTTGCCGCTTGGAGTTGAGTTTGTATAACAACAGTTATCAGTCGAGCATTCAGATGGCTCCATATGAAACGCTCTACGGGAGGAAGTGTCGTTCGCCAATATGCTGGGATGAAGTCGGAGAGCGACAAGTGCTTGGACCGGAACTAGTGGAGCAGGTCGTCGAAAAGGTCCGCTTGATTCGAGATAGACTCCGTATCGCGCAAAGTCGGCAAAAGAGCTACGCAGATCTTCGTCGACGACCGCTAGAATTCTTGGTCGGGGACCATGTATTTCTGAAAGTAACGCCCATGCGCGGTGTGATACGGTTCGACGTTAAAGGCAAGTTGAGACCGAGATTTGTAGGCCCCATCGAGATCATTGAGCGAGTTACGACGGTTGCTTATCGGATCGCACTACCTCCTGCCTTAGCTGATGTGCACGATGTTTTCCACGTTTCACAACTTCAAAAATACGTACACGATCCAAGTCATGTCGTTAGCTTTGATCAGTTGGAGCTACGTACTGACATGTCTTACTCGGAGGAGCCTATTCAAATTTTGGACAGCAAGGAGAAGGTGCTACGAAATCGGTCGATGTCTTTGGTCCGCGTACTTTGGCAGAACCATTCAGCTGAAGAGTTGACGTGGGAGATGGAGACGGAGATGAAAGAAAAATACCCTGCGTTGTTTGTCTAAATTAAGGTCAGACCCTTGTTCTTAAGTTTCGGGACGAAACTTTTCTTAGTGGTATATTATGTAGCGCCCCGCTTTCGATAGGCGACGGACTTCATAATATGCTTGCACCGAGTCGAATTGGTCGGGAACCTAGATGGCCATCTGACTCGATCGCTAGGCTTGGTAAACGATAACACCTTGTGGCATCGATCAAATCGATTTGGACGGACGTTACGAGAATCGATCCAACTAATGGAACGATTTCTGTTGGAATAAGTCCTAGATGCAGCGGGCTGCATCTCGGCGAGTGAGCTCTATATAAGAGTCCCTTGACGGGGCCGGACCGCTGTATAGTTTTTTGGAGCTTTTGCCGCTGGGTTTTGATGAAGTACTTTCGCGTCGTTTTCATGGATGCAATTACAAATTTGATGCAAGGAGAAAAGAAGGAATTCTAACAAAGCGTTGGTGCCATTGCAGGAGCTTGCGTAACTAAGGATTGACGTTGCGTAGCGCTTCGATGACCGGCACGAAGCAAAGTAATCGGTAGGTGATTCGGCCCCTTTTTTCTACTCTATCCCGCAAACTTATTCCTTGCCTCGAATTCATTCAAATCGAATGATGCCAAGTTAATTGCATGCCAGTCCACTAAGTTCAAGAACTCAGAAAAAACATATCGATTTAGAGTAATTCACTCTGAAAATACAAGTCTATCACATAAACCAGAAAGTTTAAGATTCTAGTAAAAAGATAGACTATTTTAAGTGCTGCAAAATATTATGAAACGTCGATCGTGGGTTATGATGCCTCGGACAATTTGATGCCTACGGGACGCTAAATCGGGAGTATGACTTAGAGAAAAATGAATCGTTGCATAGTTGGGGGAAATGATAATGCCGTTCAATACTGTCCGGCTATACAAACTGTTGCATATGTTAAACTGTTCACGCATGGCATGGTCATGGACAGCTTGTGCACAAGTTGATTTTTTCTCGAATCAATATCCGAGGCATCGAAATCGAATCGACCTAGGGAGAATGAATAATCGTGCTTCGGCACTGATGCGTTGCGGGATCGTCAGTCAGGCTTGCAACCTAGACTGAACGGGCCGAAATATCGTTGAGATAGTCCCACGTGATGTGTAACATCAATGACCACATATAAGATAGTAGCATGCTCACCTATTGTCTTATGCAGGTGTAAATATTATCTCTGTTTTCATGCAGGGACGAGCACGACCGTGGTAAAAAATATGATAAACTGATATGTTTCACTGTATGCTTTATTACTCAAAGATGGCTATCGAATATGAACTGAATTCATTTAGTTCTAATAGAAAGACAACTCTAAAGCATGCCTACCCTAACAATCAGATTCGGTTTAGACGAGTGGGTTCGTCTCGTCCACTTAGCAAGTGTGCTAAGTCCATTCCCCTAATTTCCCCAGGTGCGATGGGTGCTCCCAACTAAACTGAAGCTGAAGTGCGGAGAGGCATTTTGAAGCTCTTCCTATGCTGAAGTATTTTGAAGCCAATTCAAGTCAACGACTTATGTATAAAGGGGCGAATGTATGGGACGGCAAGCGTAGTTCAGGCAACTTGTCGAATGTATTTTCTTTCTATTTTCAATCAATGTAGCCGCAATGGCATCCAATGTAATTACGACTTGCACTTCGTTGCAAGCTATGAATGAAAAGCATTTCTATCTTTCTATACTGCGTCTTAAATTTTGATGTGATTTGTGAAGTTTTAACTTGGCGTATTAATACAAAAAGCAACGTAACGTTCTTGTCTTGTACGAGTACAATTCCAGACTCGTACGGCATCACGCCTTAGCGAGGACGATCGAATCGGCAAAGTAACACCGGGGACGAACGGTTTGTCGACTCGAAACGTGACAGGCTTGGCTATCAAGAGACGTAAGGCAGGGTATATCAAAAGACTATTAAGGTGTACCAGTCATCACGCTTGATAGGTGAGAATACCAAGAGGAGTAAATATCAAAATGGCTTGTGGTGCCAGCGACGGGTGCATATAGATTAAGTTGGCTCGATTGCGGCAATCCGCATGCGAGATCTTGCATTGAAACAAGTAATCTGACTAAGTTGAATATGCTAAATTACTGACTGTAACATATCTGAACAATGTTTGAGTATAACACAAACCGATAAGTTGAGTAAGCTGAACAACTGAACAACTGCGTGAACATGGACATCAAAATAACACAACTTGACAACTTGAATACTTCGTAGACCCTGAGGCAGGAACACGCCCTTGACACCCTTTGAATACCTATACAATATTATGTTAAGTCATTACGTACGAACTGTTGGCTAATTTGGTTTACTTGGACAGGGAAGATCATATGGTAAGTATAGTAAGTTGCACATGTATTTTCTACATGACTCTTGACATCGATAACATGAGATAGGCTTTAAATCATATGCCATGAAACTGATCTTAAGGCAAGATTAGTAAAACAATAACTGATAGATGGTGCATAAAAGTAAAATGAACATGTTTGGTAATGATAGCGAGTGGGCAAGCTAGCCTCCCCACCAGTGCATAACAATGTACTGATAACCACATAGTCTGCTTGCAGGGTATGGGAGAACCTCGTCGGGTGTGGAGACTTTCCTCGAACGTGCTAAGGCGCGGAGCTAACTCTGGAGCCTTGGACCGTTGCAAAGGAACTGAAGCACCGTATACAGGACATAATGTATCAGAACATCGCCATGAATCATTCCATCTTGTAGGCCACTTGGCACGCCTTTATGTTTTCAAGAGAGAGAAGAGAGAGAGAGCTTGAGCGATTTATAATTTCAGCCTAGCGTCGCTTGTAATACTTCTTGAATATCAATAAAGACTATTGAGTTTGTTTCAATTTGTGTTCATTTACTTTCCGCTGTAAATGGAAATACTCTGTGCGACTCTTTGGCCTAGCTTAAATCGGTCATTTCTGGACTTGGCCTTGCACGAGCGCAACCTAGACTCGTGCGGCATCACGCCTTAGCGAGGACGATCGCATCCTCCGGGAGCAGGATGTGACAGAGGACATCGATTCGGTTGAATCGATGCGAGGACGAACAATTTAGCGAGTCGGGACGTGACAATAACCTTGGACTTTGATACCACTAGTTGGGAACGCGGTGTGGCCCGAATCGGAGTTGGCCCATAAGGTACGATATTGAATTGGGTCCATATGCCTTAAAAGTGAATTATATGTAAGGCCTGAACCAATTTTAATTATCTACATATCATGATTCATCTCTTATCCGATGTGGAACTAAATTACCAACACCATTATCACTCTGAGGGCTCAACCGGAAAGAGGTCCAATCCAACAAATATAAATGCCGATTAGATAGCACTGCCTCAATAGTTCAAAATATTTGCTTGCAATAAGAATAGTTTTTTTAATATACCTCAAGGACTTTTTAGCATTTTAATTTGGTTGTCTCCATCACCCTTTTTGCCTTGGTCCATCTTCATTCTCCAAGGATTTGGCCCTCATTCTCTAAGGATCTGGCCCGCATGGAGATGGGACATAGATTGAAAAGACTAGTAGAAAAAACGGTAATGCTAGGACTACTACCAATATATTACAACTTACTTACAACTACTGAGCTGGCTAATAAGCTGGCACAGCCAACCTGGCCAATATGTGACCCGTCCGGTTCATATGAAGAAAGAAAACCAAACAAACCTAATGAAATTTTCTCTCTCTCTCTCTCTCTCTCTCTTCAACCTAACGCTACAGCGAGTGAAATTAGGGCACGATGGCGACGATGACGGCGACCTCACTCCTCGACGACGATGGCGATGACCTCCGTCAACCTTTCTTCAACCTAACAATACGGTCAGAAGAAGAAACGGGTACTTCTTCTTCTTCTTATTCTCTGTCTCTCCCTCTTTTCCTTCGTCTATCAGTGAAATTAGGGCACAATGTATAGTAAACTGCTGGAAACTGAAATTAGGGCTATGATTTTGGACTTTTCATTCTGACATTAGGGATTTTATTTCCGAAATTAGGTTTTCGTTTCTGAAATTAGGTTTTTTTTAATTTCTGAAATTAGGGCACTACTGTTTCATCACATGTTTGATTTTGTTAAGGTGTTAAAATACTTCGACCTTCGGTGTTTCATATTAGACGTGGCAATTGTTAAGGTGGTACTCATTAATTTTTAATAATTTTAGAAGTAATTCAATGCTAAATAACAAGATACAGACCTTTGATTTTGGAATGTCTTTGGCAAAACCATTAAATTGAATCATGTTAGTTCATCAATTATGTAGCCATTCCACACAAGTATTTAACTTCTGTTTTATGTTATTTCAAAGCTAATAGAAAATTCTAAAGTTTAGTTTAGCATGTTGAAATCCTAATGTCCTAACATGTTTAGGCTCCCAAATGGCACAAAATGAAACAACTGAAGTTGAATGGGATCTTGCAAAGATTCTATGTTATTGTGAAGTTACTTCGATGTGCAAATTATTCACTGCAAATACCCCTCGAAATCGTGGTCGAAAATTTCTGAAATGTGCAAAGGAGGTATGATTTTCTTTTTGTTTAGTTCATTCTCTTGATTTTTGCAAATTTGAATCTTTTTTGAATGATTTTATTTTGATTTACATAGAATGATGGATGTGATTTTGGTGTTGGGCGGATGAACTTCGATTTTGTCGTTGCAAGGCCGGCTTTTGCAAAATAAGAACATCGAAGATGCCTATGAGCTTAGGACAAAAGTTCTATTGTTGTCCTTCATCTACTAGTGTAAGTCAAACTTTTTTACTTTGTTCACAAAATGTCAACTATTATTTATGTGTAACTGTGATTACAATTGTAATTTTTTATTTTAATATGTGTAGAGGAAAAATCCAGGTTGTCAATATATTGATTGGATGCAAAAATCTAAGGACTCAAAGACAAAGAAGAAACTAGTAGATGATGGGGCTACTACTTCTGCGGGACAGGACAAGGATATCATGAATGAGATCCTATTGGAAGTTGAAATTGAACACCGTGTAGCACAACGCCAAGTCGAAGTATATGGTTCCTTTTTGAAAAAATTTGGGGGATTGAAGATTTAAGATTTAGTATTGTATTGTAATGCTTAAAACTTCTCCTTTCAATTCTCTAAACTCTAATGTAATGTTTTGGCGTTGTATCATATGTTTGTCTCTAGCACTTAATGAATGAAAATGTGTTTGCTTCCCTGAATCTGCTCTTAATAGCAACTTCATTCTCTCAGAGCTATATGATGATTCTCTTAATTCTGTCCAAGCTCTCATCTCTGTATGTTATCTTGTACAAATAGCAAGTTGGAAGAATGCTGATGCCAAAACATAGGCTCAAGTATCCTCTTACTACTGAATCTGGAATGAAAAAAAATTGACCTGGGAAAAAATTAGCCTGGAATGTCTTTGGCATCCAAGTTTCATTACAGAGCATCCAAATTGCAGTGCATATAGAGTCATATAATCCAAGTGCATCCAAGTTTCATTACAAATTAGTAAATCTGGGAAACAAGTTCAGTAAACCTGGGAAACAAAGCATAAAATCCAAGCTTTCATTACAAATTAGTGCATCCAAATTGACCTGGGAAACAAATTGACCTGGGAAACAAATTGACCTGGGAAAAAATTGACCTGGGAAACAAATTAGTGCATCCAAGTTTCATTACAAATTAGTGCATCCAAATTAGTGCATACAATTTCAATTGACCTGGGAAACAATTGACCTGGGAAACAAGTTCAGTAAACCTGGAAAAAAAATTGACCTGGGAAACAAAGCATAAAATCCAAGCTTTCATTTTGGAATGTCAATATATGGAAACCTGGGAAATAATTGACCTGGGAAACAAGTTCAGTAAACCTGGAAAAAAATTGACCTGGGAAACAAAGCATAAAATCCAAGCTTTCATTTTGGAATGTCAATATATGGAAACCTGGGAAACAATTGACCTGGGAAACAAGTTCAATAAACCTGGAAAAAAATTGACCTGGGAAATAAGACATAAATCCAAGCTTTCATTTTGGAATGTCAATATATGGAAACCTGGGAAACAATTGACCTGGGAACGTTTCATTGCATCCAAACATCATTACCTGGGAAACAAAGCATAAAATCCAAGCTTTCATTTTGGAATGTCAATATATGGAAACCTGGGAAACAATTGACCTGGGAACGTTTCATTGCATCCAAACATCATTACATCCACAATTCAAACTTAATTCAAACAAGTTCAATAAACCTGGGATACAATTGACCTGGGAACGTTTCATTGCATCCAAACATCATTACCTGGGAAACAAAGCATAAAATCCAAGCTTTCATTTTGGAATGTCAATATATGGAAACCTGGGAAACAATTGACCTGGAAAACAATGTCATATAATCCAAGTTTCAGTACAGAGTCATATAATCCAAGTATTCATTACATCCACAATTCAGTACAGAGTCATATAATCCAAGTTTCATTGTAGCCTGGGAACGTTTCGTTGCATCCAAACATCATTACATCCACAATTCAAACTTAATATAATACAAAACATCATTCATGCCACAACTTAAATTGCATGTTCTAAAACTGAGCCTATAGCCCCCCAAAAGTCGGGTAGAAGGTCGAGGCATCCATACGTATATGGCACATTAATGGCAAGGGTTGAAGCTCCGCAAAAGTTGGACTGACCAGTCTGCAATATTCACAAAATAAGTACCATTTCAAGTTGTTCCCTGCAAAAATAAGCACCACAAAATAAGCACCATTTCAACTTGTTCCCTGCAATATTCACAAAATAAGCACCATTTCAACTTGTTCCCTGCATCCATACATATGTGGCACATTAATGGCTCTTTTCATCCAAAGTCCTTGCAGCCATTTCAACTTGTTCCCTACAAAAATTTCTCAAGGTTTGCTCAAATAATAAAAAATTTGAACTTTTCGAATGCCATTTTAAAACCTGATGAGTAATATCATAAAATAGAAAACATACTTACATTTGCTTGTGGTAGTCGCGACCAAATATATGAATTATTAGGCATTTGAGCTCAGTATGGAGTGGCTCAGACATAGTACCAGTATGGCTCAGTATGAAAAGGCTCTCCTTTGCAATTTAGCATACCCGAGTATCAGAGGATAGAGTTTAGTATCAGAGGATACAAAAACTTACTATACAGAAAAGGCTTTCCATTACTAATTTCCAGCTGAAACAATTTCCAGCATACCCGAGTATCAGAGGATACAGTTTAGTATCAGATAATAAGCCGGTATACAACTGAGCCTTCCACATCATCATTGCCAAGTCAGCTATTCCTACTCCAAGTCATCATTGCCAGCTAGCTAGTTTAGTTATATTTTAGTAGTTGGACCACATCAAATCTGAGAATGAACAAAAGAACCAGTTATAAGCTACTTGCTCAATGTATACAGTTATCTATAATTTGAAATGATGAGCTATATAAAAAATAATTAAAAGCACCTTCAAAGTTAACATGGCTGCTTCAATACGATCAGTATAGCAATGGTTAGTCCAGTAGTAAGAACCATAGCCATCTCTAACAAAATACTTACTCGACAAGCTCCTCAAAAGTTGAAGCTCCCCAACAAAATACTTCCTTGGCAAGTATACAAGGAAATTATTATTCACTCCAAAAGGTGAAGCTCCCCAAAAGTTGGATCAATATTGGTTCCTTGTTCATTCATGCCAAAAGTTGAAGCTCCCCAAAAGTTGGGTAGGAGGTCGAGGCATCCCATACACATGTGGCACATTCATAGCCAAAGATGAACTTCCCCAAAAACCAAACTGAGCAGTCTAAAATATTCACAAAATAAGCACCATAACATGAAAATTATTACCTTGATAGTAAAAATGAAGAAAATTTTAAATGTAAAACGATACTTACACTTGCTTGTGGCGGGCAAAGATATGAATTATTACGCATTTGAGCAGGAGATGCGTTAGGAGTGGGAATTTCCTACAAAATTGAAATATTTTACAGATTTACTATTGTAAATATACCAATAATAAAAGCAAAACTAAACATTCCAATATACAATCTCACCGACACTTTCTCCCGGGGAGTTTTTTGTTTTTTACTTCCCCTTCTTGGTCTTTGTTGAGAAAGACCATGATCTGCCATGTTGTTTTCCTGCAAAGTATATACCATCATAATATCATAAACACTAAAATTAAAAATAACTCACAATTACTTAAAAATATTCAAAAACTTACCTTATTTTTCCTGATAGGTTGATGTGCTCGTTTTCCTTTACCATAAGTTTTAACATACGGATGTATTCTAGGCCGACCTTTTGGTGTCTTACAAAGTGGGTCCCCAACTTCTTCACTTGCATTTTTTGCACAATCAATGATGCGACTAGAGTCGGATTGTTGGGTCGATTTAACAATCTTGCCACTCCCAAAATTTTGGGTTCTAATATGTTCTAGCTTCAATTCATTTTCTACCCACTCTTTATAACGATTGTATCGTTCATCATCCGTTGCTCCCAAATCGGCTACCTTGGAAAAAAGATTTTGCAGCTCATCATACTTTTTTTGTTCAGCAGTAGCAATCCAACCATTATATGTAATTTTACACCTCGAGTGACATCTCTTCACATCTTTCCTCCATCTCCTCAAAATGTACTTTTCTGAAAGTGAATCGACATCATATTCTTCGATAAGCACATGAAGCGCATGTCTGCACACAATTCCTCTAAACTCAAACATGTGACAACTGCACAAAAAATTATGTTCCTGCATGTGGAATGAAACAGTGAAGACCTGAATTTTACGAAAGCCACCAACCAAAGTTCTCGCTTGGACATCATACTCTACAACCTCTGCACCATCTCGTGTATCAATCACTTTACAATACATCTTCCCTGTCAGCTCCTCCATAAATTCTCTGAATTTTGGAAGGGTGTAAACTTGTTGAACTTGTGCTTCCATTTCATAAAAAGTGATACATGGAATAACCTGTGAAAATGACTGAAAATCTGCATACATCTCTTTTTCTGCCTTATTTCTTAGAGCATTTTCATACTGCTCTACAAATTGCTTTAAAGTTGTCTTTGAATTGACATACCCATCGAAGAAGGAATTCATACTCTCACTTCTCTGAGTAGTTGACATCCCAGCCCAAAACATTGTTTTTACGAAGCAAGGTACCCACCGTCTCCTCTCCTTGTATAATCCACTTAACCAAGTGTTCTTCTCCAATTTGTACTTATCAATCATATCAGCCCAAAGGGTTTCAAACTCTGTGGTGGCTTGGGAATCATATATCACATTTTTCAAAGTAACACATATAGCATCGTAATCATTATAACTTTTCAGCTTTTCATTCACCTTCTTCATTATGTGCCACAAACACCACCTGTGCCTAGTAGTAGGAAACACGATCTCAATTGCATTTTGCATAGCTTTGTCTTGATCCGTGATTATTCCTTTAGGAGCTGCACCGTTCATGCAGTCAAGCCATGTAGTGAACAACCAAACAAAAGTATTTGTGTCTTTGTTTGATAGCAATGCACATCCCAACACGATAGATTGCACATGATGGTTGACAACAACAAATGGTGAGAATGGCATATCATATTTGTTTGTTAGATATGTTGAGTCAAATGTGACGACGTCACCAAACTCTTTGTATGCTTCTCTGCACCTACCATCTGCCCAAAACACATTTCTTAATCGATTTTTGTGATCCAAATCCATACAAAAGACAAAGCCTGTATTCGATGCTTGCATCTTCAAAAAATACTTTTGAATTGCAAGAGCATCACCTTCCCCCAATCGTAGACGCCTCTCTTTTTCAATGAAATTTCTAGCATCTTTATCTATACATCCCATATTCTCATATCCACCGGATTCAACAACAATTGTATTGATACTTTTGTTTGGTCTAACTCCCGCTATATCGTGTAGCACGAGTTTTCTTTTCATTGACGGAGTGAGTTTTCGGTTGCACCGATAAAACCGAGTCTTATTTGGGCTTAAATCATGATTGTGGTCAAGAACTAATTTTGTAATCTCCCATTCGCCGTCAATGTTTAAACGTGCTGAAAGCCTAACCTTGCACCCGGTTCCACCTTGAGGTCTGGGCCTTAACACATTTAACCCCTTACTCTGCCCCAACTTGTTACCTCGGCTACACTCAAGTGCAACATATCTCAATTTCCCATCGTCACCCTTTTTCGAATGCCGTCTCCTCACTGAAAACCCCTTGTGACAACCATATTATCTAAAGACCTCGTACATTTTTTCTAAATCCTCAAACTTCATTCCCACCTCAGGTGTGACTACATCAGTGAATTCAATTTCTTTCAATTCTCCATTACGTATATTTGGATGCTCTACTTCCATGCTTACATATTCTTTCTGTAAGAACTCTTCAGGCATGTGCTCTGCTTCCATGCCTGCACAAGATAAACAAGAAAATTCATCATATCCTTGTAAATATAAGTTATAAAAAAATTCATCATATCCTGGTAATTATATAACATGAAAGGGAGGGTGAGAACCCTCCATGTGATGAAACAGTAGTGCGCTAATTTCAGAAATTAAAAAAAACCTAATTTCAGAAACGAAAACCTAATTTCGGAAATAAAATCCCTAATGTCAGAATGAAAAGTCCAAAATCATAGCCCTAATTTCAGTTTCCAGCAGTTTACTATACATTGTGCCCTAATTTCACTGATAGAAGAAGGAAAAGAGGGAGAGACAGAGAATAAGAAGAAGAAGAAGTACCCGTTTCTTCTTCTGACCGTATTGTTAGGTTGAAGAAAGGTTGACGGAGGTCATCGCCGTCGTCGTCGAGGAGTGAGGTCGCCGTCGTCGTCGCCATCGTGCCCTAATTTCACTCGCTGTAGCGTTAGGTTGAAGAGAGAGAGAGAGAAAATTTCATTAGGTTTGTTTGGTTTTCTTTCTTCACATGAACCGGACGGGTCACATATTGGCCAGGTTGGCTGTGCCAGCTTATTAGCCAGCTCAGTAGTTGTAAGTAAGTTGTAATATATTGGTAGTAGTCCTAGCATTACCGTAGAAAAAAAGAAGACACAAGTGAAAAAGTTCTTTGGTGAGACTTGATGGTAAGCATCCTACTTAGCACTGTGTTACTCTGCAAGTAAAATTGTAATGTACACTGTTGTATAACAAAAAAAAATTGATGGTTGTGAAAGTTTTTTTTTCTCGAAATATTTTTACTTATGTTTACTAATTAAATTGTTCATTAAATTTAGTGTGGCTAGTTAAATAATTATGTATAAAAAATAAGGGGATGTTTGCTTTTTCAAGTAGTAAAAAAGTTAAGTGATTATTGTTTGCTTTTCTCAAATAGTTACAAAAGAACTATGCGTTAGCTTTGTAACGCAGGTTCATAAATAATAATAATAATAATAATAATAATAATAATAATTTATATTTACAATACTATATAATAAGAAAAGTTTAGTTTTACCGTGTAATTTTTTTTCCAAATATATTCATGAATATGTTTACTAATTAAAATTATTTATTAAAATTAACAGGGACAAGTAAATAATTTCGGAAGCTTTCCTTTGATCTTTCTAAAATAGTCTTAGAAACAAGTATAAAATAATATATATAATAACACTAATATAATAATAAATTTAGTATAGTTAAGACATTTTTTTTAGCATTTCTAATTAGTCAAAAATTGTAACAATTACAAGAACTTTCGTTTATTCGGTTTCAACCGAGCCGAAATAATCAAATCGAATAAAACAAAATCATAAAAAATCCAAAACTGAAACAAAATCAAAATTGGTCAAAATTGAAACCGAACCGAACCAAACTGAATAACGGTTCGGTTTAACTATTTCCATTGTACAAAGAGTAGGGTTCAAAGTTAAAATCACGATTAAATGATATTAAAAATTATAATTTTTATACACACATTTGTTGCATTTATGGCCAAAGTTAGACTATTTGTTAAATTATCAAAGTTTGATTTTTAAAATACAACAATAGAATTGTTGCTTTCAAAATATTTATATTTAATTGCAACATATACATATAATTGAGTGTATTTACATAATTTCACAAGTCTTATTCGATTTTCGGTTTTGGACCAAAACTGAAACCGTAACCGAATAAAAATTTTTAGTATTTTCAAAACCGAAACAGGACGTAATTTTTTTTAAACCAAACCGAATTTCTTATTCGCTTCAGTTCGAATCGATTTTCGGTACAAAACCGAATAATGCACACCCCTAAATACTAAACTTTTAGTAGAAGAACCTATGAAATATGGTATAACTTACGTTCATATATATACTATTAGTAGTAATAAATATTAAATAGTAGAGATATTTAGCAAATATCTCCATTCATAATATAAAAATTAGCATATACCTTTTTTCTTAAAAAATAGCAGATGTTCCAAAAAAATTTGTATGGAAGAGATAAAATTTTAAAATATACTCACTTTTTAATCAAAATTTTGGTTGATTGACAAAGAAAGAGAGTATTTCCTAGTTTATTAAAATTTTGGAGAATATATACTAGTTTTTTTTTTTTTTTTTTTTTTGAGGTATTCTTTTTCCAAGTTGAGTCGTGTCCTATAGCCACCTAGACGTCCTGGAGAGGATTCGAACCCGAGACCTATGCTCGAACAACCTCCCGTACTACCACTAGGCTAGTGCCTTAGAGACATATGCTAAAATATATATAGTAGACTAGTGTCATTTTTCCAAGTCGAACCATGGTCCAAAACGATCCAGTAACTTTTTAATCAAATTTTTGGTTGATTGACTACCACTAGGCTAGTTTTTATACCTTGAGTGGGACAAATGCTAAAATATATAGTAGGTTGTCTTTGTTCCACCATTCCCCATCACTAACAGTTTCCTTCTTAGCAACATAACTCACTCTTCTTCTTCCCCATGAATCAAACACCTCACATAGTGTTCCTCCCTACACCCGGCATGGGCCACCTCATCCCCCTCAGGGAACTTTCTATCCGGCTCGTCCACCACCATCGCTTCTCCGCCACCTTCGTCACTTATGCCGAGTCGGCCTCCAATGCCCAGACCGCCTTCCTCGCTTCCTTCCCTCCTGCCGTCACCTTCTTCTCCCTCCCCCAGTTCGACCTCTCCGACCTCCCTTCGACCGCCCGCAACGTGACTCGTATCTGCGCTGCCGCAGCCCGCTCCGTCCCCGCAGTCGCCCAGCTCCTACGCGAGCTGAAGAAAATGCACAATGTAGTAGCCTTTGTCGCCGACCTCTTCGGCGCAGAAACTCTAATGGCAGCGAAACAAGTTAGCATCCCGGCCTATATGTTCTTCCCTTCTAACCTCATGATGCTGTCGCTAATGCTCCATCTCCCGGCTCTCCACGCCGCCACTTCTTGCGAGTACAGGGACCTTCCCGAACCCTTGAGGCTTCCCGGGTGCGTTCCGGTCCCCGGGAGCGAGCTCATCAACCCGGTTCAGTACCGGAAAGACGACGCTTACATGTGGGTGGTACGTCAAGCCAGAATGTACAGTGAGGCGGAAGGAATCCTCGTTAACACTTTCGACGAGTTCGAGACAGAGACGGCTGAGGTTCTGAAAAAGGTATAGCTTTTTTTTTCTGAGATGTCCGAGGTTACATACGAAATAATTTTGTACACGCTGCGATGCATTTTTTTGATCCACTGTTTCAACTTCAAAAAATTTTATAAGTTGAAACGCTCCAATGATCTTTCTCACCATTTTCATAAATTGAAGCAATCAACCGATATTTAATCACATACAGTTTTTCCAAGTCTAAAAATCCGATTGGTGGTCACGAATGACTGCCACCCCACCTACCCTACGAACAAATCTAAAGAGTCCATTTTTTGGTTCTTCCTCCAAATTAAGATACAATGTTCATCATTCTACTTTAAGGATTGTCAGGTAGGTGAATGTTCTCCCTATTTAAAACTATAAATTCTCTAGTATGACTTTTATTAAACATTTATCGGAGAAATCTAAAATAATTAATTTTGTATATTATTCCAATAGGTACAGGCTGGTCGGCCGCCGGTGTACACGGTGGGTCCGCTTATCCAGACCGGCGGTGCGTCTTCTACTGACGCATCAGGATGCTTGTCGTGGCTCGACAAACAGCCGCGTTCTTCTGTGCTATTCGTCTCCTTCGGCAGCGGCGGCACTCTTAGCACCGAGCAGACGACAGAGGTGGCGCTAGGACTGGAGTGCAGCGGCCAGAGGTTCATATGGGTCGTGAGAAGCCCCAGCGACCAGAAGGCCGACGCCAACTACTTCAACGCGCAGAGCGTGACCGACCCCTTCGAGTTCCTGCCGGAAGGGTTCACGGAGAGGACCAGGGACGTGGGCCTAGTGGTGTCCTCGTGGGCGCCGCAGATCGAGATACTGAAGCACGAGTCGACCGGAGGGTTCCTGACGCACTGCGGGTGGAACTCGACGCTGGAGAGCGTGGTCTACGGGGTGCCCATGATCGCCTGGCCGCTGTACGCGGAGCAGAAGCAGAATGCGGTGATGCTGGTGGAGGGGACGAAGATTCGCGCTGAGGGCCAAGGCCGGGGCCGACGGTGTGGTGCGTAAGGACGCGATATCGAGGACGGTGTGGGAGCTGATGGAGGGGGAGGAAGGGAAGGCGGTGCGGCACAAGGTGAAGGAGCTGCAGGCGGCAGGGGCCAAGGCCCTGGCCGAGGATGGCAAATCTTCTAAGGCTCTCGACGAGATTGCTAACAAGTGGAAGGGGATGCTCTCATGTGTTTGATCTTAGGCCTCCTTTGGTTCTCGGAACGGAAAATTAATTGTATTATCTTTGGTTTCATTTTATGTGTTTGGAATAACAATGAAAACGTTCAAGAAAGACCACTTGATTTTTCTTGTATATAAAAAATATATATATAAATGTCCCAATAATATTCTTGCATTCTAAAATAAAAATAACATCATGTAAATTTAAAAGTAATGGATAAAATAGAGAATAAGACATTTGAATATGGCTATTGTCGTCCTAAATTTTAGTAGTATATGTTGAAAAAGGAGAAGAGACGATCATTCCATATCACTATCTTTCCCCCTGTTTTCCACTCTATCAAAAAAATAGTTCATTTTCTTGATTTCTTAAATCAGTGAACCAAATATGAACTTACTGCAGAGTTCTGGTTTCCAGGTGCTTTACAATGCTATGCTAACTTTAATTATGTCACGTCGAGTTTAAGATCACTACAATGGTTTAATTGTCTGCAGTAGTTAACAATGATCAGCATTGGCTCATGGATTAACTTTATATAACGTGAGTTGTAGTTACGTAAATTTTCTCCTCCAGATTCTCAATGTTGATTTTGATTCACTTGGTTATTTGAAAGATGGCTTGTACTCATTTGGAGGTTTGTGGATTGGCCATATATTAACACATTTGCACATTGTTGTGTTCATATCGCTTTGGTGCATTCCGTATAACATCCTCCAGTTACCTTTTGTCACACTAATATCTAATTAATGACATCTTCTGTTTAGGTAAATGTGCTCTAGTTGGCAAATTTATGTGTAAAAAGGTTTAAGAGGAGGGAATCCATTTTCTTAAAACGCTAATTATGAACCAGTAGAGTTCAAAAGATCACCCCGTGGAAAGACTGGTCGTTTAGTTGGAAGAAGCTTGAGAACAGAACTCCAAGATTCAGTCATACCTATATATATATATGAGGGACTGATGATTATGATATGATTTTAGCTCTCAAGTCGAACAGAGTCGAGGATCATGACCAGTCCAGAGGTTAGCCAGACAAAACTTCGAACTTGGACAACTCTCCACTATTTAGGACAACCTTCAGGCTCAGCATGATCTCAATATAGGTCCGAGTCGCAGGCGACTCTCCATGATCGGCCTACAGTAATGATTAAGGGACAACTAAAACTAGCTTCGGATAGGATAACTCAATCCCTGGCTGGCCTGTCAAGGACAACCTCAAATACTAATTCCTCGCCATGACCAACACTAGGGCGGAACCAGGAATCGAGGTGGACTGAGTGTGGACTGATTGGGAAAAAAATTTAGTGTTCTGCCCTTGCTTGGAAGGGAAGTTGGTAAAGGTTCTGGCAAGCAAGGGAGAGAGCAACTGAAAGACTTCTGAAGTTGTGATCAACTACCAAATAATGCGCGGTACTTAGGACGACAGTTAGAATGATATGAAGCTCAAGATTCACTAACCATATCGAAGTCGAGTCTCCCGATGTCGGCAATCCCCTGTTGTTCGATTTCTTTCAAATCAAATTTCCGAGACCAGAGAGCATTAGAGCCCCCATCCTTCACTGCAGCGAAGTCAAATATATTAAAGACGACATCGGCATCACTGCAGCGAAGTCAAATTTATTATGGACGAGATCGGCAACAATGACAAGTGCGCTTAGTATCACCTATAACTATAAGATGAATATTTCAGAAATATTCTCTCTCAGGACCCCTGTATTGATTATTTGGTAATTAAGTCAACATTTCCTCCAAGTTATAGAAGTATAAAATACACTGGTTCAAAGTAAAGTTTGGATATAGAACAATTCCTTCTTTCCTCTATCTTCAACTCCGACTCGACTCAGTCAAGTTTACATATTATTTCTCGATTTTAGTATTGAAAATAATGTTATATACACAATAGTGTATTGTAGGTCTACTAACACAGAGAGGCAAACTACACCTAGGAATTTACCAAAAACACAAAAATATTGTTGTAGATTATCCTTTACCTCATCATTATTGGGACCAGTAAGATGTTATTGTGACTAATTCCTAGAAATAGTAATACAAATCATTGTGGATATCAAGATTTATTCTCCAACTATGTAGCCTTGAGAAATAGCCAAAGCAAGTGTATGAACGCAAATGCATTCTTGCTCTGGTCAGTTTAAATTCATTTTTTGTTTATGATCTTTCTTGAGCATAGATCCGATATTTGCATCAGAGAGGTGGAATTTCTCCGTCTTGGAGACATTCGTGCAGGTTGCCAATTAGAGGCGATGAGTGGCAGGTCAAAATACATATTATAATGAGGAAATTAAGAGACGGTGGTTCTGTTTATCACAAGTCGACAACCATCTTCCTTCGTCCAAGTCAAAGCTTCCTGGTTCCATATTTGTTAATTGTGGTCAGTAGGTGAAGGCACAACGCATCATGACTGACTGGATTGGACCCCACAGAGAATGGATTATTCCTTTCCGTGGGTAAAGTGCATTTAAATCCTCCTTAAAGTTGTCTCGTTTGCAAAATAAGTCCTTTTCGTTTGGTTACCCATTATAACTCAAATTTTTGAGTTATAATGTCAAAGTGAGGCCAAACCACGTTTGGATAACACCACTTTAAATGATATATTCAGAACTCTTTTTTTGAAAACAGATGTTTAAAACCTGTTTTTGGAGAAGTCCAAAAACCTGTTTTATAAAATCACTCTCCCCAAGTCTGTGGGCCCCTCACCCCCAAAAAAAATCTCTGGATCTCTCTCTCCCCTCATTTGCTCTTCACTCCACCCACTTTCTCCTCAACTCCAACCCTCCTTTGAGCTTTCCTCCGCCTCCCACTCCCTCTCCCCCTCCCCCACTGCTTCCCTCTCCTCTCCTCCTCCTTCTACTCTTTCCCCGACCATGAACGGAGAACGGAGCTCGAGTTTCTGCAGCTTTGAGCTCGTCGGCGTGACGAGGGTCCTCTGGTCGCGGTGCTCTCGCCGACGTTAAGCTCAGATCTGGTCGCGGTGAAGACAGCGGCGCCCAGACCACGACTTCGACCAAGATGGTGGACTCGACCTCGACCACGACGGTGGACTAACCAAGACCACTCCCTGTCTGAAATGGCCGGACTCGACCACGACGTGGAGCGCCGCGTAGGAGGAGGTGGTAGTGGTTTTGATGTTGCTCTTCTTTTTTCTTTTTTTCTTTTTTTCTTTTTGTCGTCGTCGGAACATGACTAGCAGTTACCTTCTTGATTGTGGTCGACGAGGAGGTTGTGGTAGCGTTCGCTGAAAGTGGAGTGAGAGTGGAGGTCGTCCCTAACCGCTGACTTCCCGACCCACCCTCGCCGGCCGAGTGGAGGCCAAGCTCGAAGCTCCGGCAGGGTGGGGTGGTTGTATCGGACCCAGAGGCAAGACAAAAAATATGTCGAGGTGGACACAGATGACAGACAAAATTTGGGACTGGACACTACTTTTCCATCTACGGACACAGAGAATTCATGACACAGGATACAACGTGACACATGATACATTAAAACAATTATTTTATAAAAAAAAAATTGTACTAAACGTAATTTTTTTTTTCAGAAAACCATTTTTTAGATAAAACTAACCAAACGCAAACTCAAAAACTTTATATTCAGAAAACAATTTTATAACTTACTTTCAGAAAACTGTTTTTAGAAAAAGATTTCAGAAAACATATCCAAACGGAGCAGTTTGCACCTCCCGCAAAACCGTTTTTGTTCGGAATACCTTTTTCCGTTAAAATGACGTTAGAATTAGCCGTTAGAGCCCATATTTTGGATATAAAAAAATGTGCATTTTCCAAATTACCCCTAATGCTTACATTGTGGTTGCTGCTCTCTTTCATTCTCTATATATAATAATGGTTGTTTGAAACATAAAACCTAAGCTTTATATTTTCTATTTTTTGACCGGTTGGTTGGAAGGAAAAATAATATTTAATTTTTTTTATATTCCTTTTTTTTTTACTTATTTGCTCTCATTTAATGTATTGAAGCTTTTTCTTACCAACAGATCTCAAACCCAACTGCAAATTTTTTTTATATTCCTTTTTTTTTACTTATTTGCTCTCATATAATGTTTGAAGTTTTTTTTACTTATTCCTTTTTTTTCTCAAGACGTCCAAATAGAAATTATGGAAGCCTATTCCTAGATAATCGACAAAGGCGGTGGCAGCCACTGAACCCGGACCATGCTTCGATATACATGTTTTGCAATTTATTTTTAAATTTTTGACACGTTTAGTAATATTTAAGTTATTTGTTTAAGTAATACATGTGATGAAAATAAATTTGTACCAAGATTTACAATTTCAGTTAGAATTAATAAATAACTAATTACGATAATAGTCATGACTAATAAATTATTAAGTAAGACTATAATGATGATTACTAAATTATTAATTAAAATTATAATAATATATAAATTATTAACTATAATTATAATTATGATTAAATTATTATTAATTAATATTATAATAAAATTGTAATTAATAAATTATTAACTAAGATTATAATTATTAATTAAGATTATAATTATTATAAAATATTAAATAATATAATATTAGTTATAGTTATCTAGCTCCAAATACGGTTTAAGAAACATGCCCTAAGTTAAATGGCTAGATAGTTCAGGATTAACCGGACATTTGTTAAAAGATTTTTTTTCCAGAAAAAAGTTAAGATGAAAACCTACTATTTAGATTATAAACATTTATTTTCGAAAATCACGTCAAGCATGAGAATTCTATCTTTTTAAGAACGGAAGGTTATTTTAATAATCTTTTTAATATTTTGTTTTTTGTTTCCATTTTTTTAGTTCTTATTTCAATTTTTTTTCATCTTTTTAATAATTTTTTCTAGTTTTTTAAGAGTGACTTTTATTTTCAAATTTGTATAGTTTTTGTTTTTGTCTTTTTTCATTGTTTAAGATTTATCCTCATTTTTTGGTTTTTTGGAATATTTTGTCTATTTTTTATTTTTTCCATATTTTAATAGTATTTTTTTTGTTTTATATTTGGTATTTTTTTCCAGTTTTTCATCATTTCTATTTTTTAAGAATTGATTTTTTTGTATTTATCAGTTTTGTTTTTCCCAAAAATATTTATATATTTGTTAAATAAAAAATAATTTATAACAAAATAATTTTAAATAATATTTATCCACTTTTTGACGGAACTAACCGTTTTTAACAAGTTAATATTAATTAAAATAATTTTAATAAATAATTTTACTAGCAAAGACCTTTTTTTTTTTGTTAATATTTATCCACTTTTTAACAAGTATTTTTGTGTAACCGTTTTTAACAAAATAATTTTAGAACTAACCGTTTTTAACAAAATAATTTTAGAACTAACCGTTTTTAACAAGCTAATATTAGATAGCCCAGGGGTAAAAGGGTCAACACAACCTCATTAACATTCGTTAACAGAAAAGTTAGCTTAGGGGGTGATTTGAGCATTTTCGTAACCTTTTGGATTTTTCAAATCAAGAAATCTTTAATTGCATTTTCGTAACATCTAAGAAGGGTTTAAATGCACTTTACCCCCTTTCCGTTTTGATAGGAGTTAAAAAACCTACCTTCATCCTAGTACCATATTTGCTAATTGTTTCGGAAAATTCTATCATAAGCAAAAAAGTATTGTGATATTGTGTAAAAGGAACAAAATTTGACAAATTTGTAAAACGGCACCCTTCACGTCTAAATTTTGGGCGTAAAATTGACCCAAGAAATATACGCCTATAAAAGGGGCATTAAAAAGTTGTTTATGGTAAAAAAAAAAAAAACCTTCTCCTATTTGATTAGTGATATAGGCCCAAGATATGGGCGTATATTTCTCTGAATTTGCTAATATCTACTTAAAACAAAATTAACAAAACAAATCTTAATATCTGATAATATTTGCCAATATCTTAATACCTGCTTAAAACAAAAATTAACAAAACAAAATACGTATATCCCTAATATCCGCTTAAAACATCTTATATCTGATTAAAACATCTAAGAATAGGTCTCTTTTTTGTACATATATCCCTAATATCTGCTTAAAACATCTTATATATGCTTAAAACATCTAAGAAACTTTTATTAATAATACAACTTATCTACGCTCCTTTTTTGGGCATATATTTAACATAGAAATTATACGTCCAACTAGGAACTTGGAAGAATCAAGACGTACGCTAGCTTCTCTCTAAGGAAGCCATTTATGCAAACATGAGGGAGAAAACAGAGCAAAGATTTTCAAGTAGGTCCACGTACATATGGACTCGAAGCCTTTGCTGGTTTCATATGGGCTTTCTTCATTCATTGGGGGTCCACATCTTTAATTTTTGGCTAAAACTTCTGCTTCAGTCCATGGCTCTGCTCCAACTGGTGAAATTTGACGTAGCTGAGCTAGTTTAACGAGAGAACCCTATAATTTCAGTCAGGGCCGGTCCAGAGATAAGTCAGAAAAAACTTTGGACTTGGACAACCTCCTATGTCGACCCTCCTTTTAGTAATGACATTTTAGGACACATGCTATGAGTCTAGCTATGTAAATCACCATAGGCCTCCAATAGTTTGCGAAAAGGGAAGGAAAGAATTTTTTTTTTTAAACTTTTTTCATATACACGAAAATTATATTTTTTATCAAATTTTTTTGGTGTTTAAAAAAGTGAGAAATATAGTCGTATTACATCTTTGAGCAAGAATACTTTAGTCCTAAAATTTTGTAATGCAAGAAATTAAGAGGAAAAGTTAATTCTTGGGGTTGGGTGGAGAACCATTTCCCTTGTATTTTTATTTCTTTTGAGAATTATTTTCCTTTTCTATTTTTTTATAAGATCTAAGCACAAAAAAATGAATGTTTTTTTTTTTCCTTCAACATTCTGGCTCCACGAACATAACGTAGCCTTAGTCTGTTGAATTAAATCAATATAGACAACCTAAGAATACTTTCATTCTCAAAACGGATCGAAACTCTTCTAAGCTTGTCAATATGAAAGAAAGGGGACAGATTTAGTGATAGTGTCGGACACGTCGGATATTTTACAGACACTACAGAAGGAACTTAGAACACACAAGAATAGATATTGAATTTTTGTTGTCATATCGTGTCGTATCGTATTCGTATAATCGTAACAATATAGAGCATAGTATTTAAGG
>JANAVB010038753.1:0-22289 GCA_029216955.1 Iris pallida | reverse complement strand
AAAAAATCGCTTAAAACGACAAAAATTTAAAAAACGAAAAAAATGACAAAAAAGAAAAGAAAATGTTCAAAACTAATAAAATTGATCAAAAAAGAAGAAAAAAATTTAGACAATTTTTTTTGTCCGGACAAAAAAAAATACCCACCTATTCTCAAGGGATAGAATTTCCATGTTTTGTGGGAAACTATTTACCCGGATATTCATAATTTTCGGAAATAAATTTTTTATAAGGCAAACAACGTAGTAATAAATTTCCATCTTAAATTTTTCCGAAAATAAAAAAAAATATCGCATACCAAACGTTTTAACGAGGATTTAACGAGTGTGATTCAGCGCCACGTCACAAATGGACGGAAAAGATCAGCGACAGGGCCCGAGTACTTTTTCTTCCTTTGGCAATGGCAGATCACCTCCTTCCTCCCTCCTCTCGTTTCCTGGAGTTTTGCTTCTATGCCCCTCCAAATGTTCATTTATGCACATTTATTCGCTACTCTGTAGAGAGAAGAGAGAGAGAGAGAGAGAGAGAGAGAGAGGTGCAATTTTCACACATACCCCCTCTTCAATCTTCCTTCTTCTCTTTATGTTACTCCTGCTCTTTCCAGAAAGGGAAATTTTCTGTTGAGAATGGAAAAAAAGAAGGAAACAGGGATAATTTTGTCAAATTTATTAGTTCCATTTCTGTGTAGGTGAACGGAGCTTTTTCTTCAGAAAAATCTTGGTTTAGTTTTTGCCAAAACCGAACCAAAAGCAAATCCCCAAACAGTACATAGTGCATCTCTATCCCTCCATGCCTACGAAGCACGGACACATGAAAAGCGGTGCCAAGTTGAGTTGTGCCGTGTCGTGTCGTCTCGTGTTGTATCTGATGCACATTGGACACAGTACTAACCCTGCAAAATATACTGGGGCCACTCCTCCAGATTTGGTTTTCGTCTTAAAAGACGTGGCTACTGTTCTCTCTTTAGTCTGACGATTATTGTACCATCGGTTGATATAAACTATTTTGCGTTTAGGTCTCATCATGATGGTTGACTTGGGGTGACTGTTAGATCTTGTTTGGGTTGACTTGGGGTGACTGTTAAATCTTGTACGATCAGCCCAAGTCAACCGTCAGTACGAGACCCAAATCTTCTTTTAGACAATATGGAAACCTAAATGTAAATTTTGAATATTATACGAGACACTACAATTAAATAACCCAATTATTTTTGTTAATGTTAGAGCTGAATGGAAGAAAAGGATTCGAATAGCGGACCCCAAAAATTTGCTATAAAGGGGGCATGGTGGGGGTGGTTGTTTCGATACTCAAATATATCTTGTAGCATATGTCCCTTTACCTAAGAAGCGAAACGAGTGATGATGATATGCCCTTTGGTTTATGTTGTCGGTCCTATTTGTTCATACTACCGATTTCTTTTCTTTCTTGTGCGGTTCTATTTTGATAGGGACTGGCGAGGCAGTCATTGCAGCCATCCTGTCAATATGCATGGGAGAAAGAGATGTATGTATGTATGTATGCATGTATGTTATGTATTATGTGTGTGCGTGCGTGTTTGCGCCCGCACGTGTGTGCGCCCGTGCACGTGCATGTGTTTTTGCACCCGCGTGCGTGGAGCTTACAATTTGCCTAGCAGCTCATATGGCTGATTAAAGGGCAGGTCTGAGCTTGCTCATAACCCCGTTAACCTTTGAGGGTGAGTCTGAAAAACAGAGTTTTGAAAATAAAACTGGGGGCTGCAGGAGTTCGTTATTGACTTTTGGTTGTGGTGCTAATGGTGGTGAATCACTGGTTTTCGGTCCAGGTATGACAAGTATGGCGGCGATCTATTTTGTAGTTTCATGATACATATCCTGTGTATCGGTTTGCTTGATTATCTTGTCGTGTATCTATATATCCAATTGACAAATGCATTGGAAATTAAAATAACATATAAGGATAAATTGAACACATTAAGAAGCGATGAAGAGTATCATTAAGCATCTAAGTGGC
Source organism: Iris pallida (assembly GCA_029216955.1). Taxonomy (NCBI): domain Eukaryota; kingdom Viridiplantae; phylum Streptophyta; class Magnoliopsida; order Asparagales; family Iridaceae; genus Iris; species Iris pallida. The sequence continues at coordinate 20,299 of JANAVB010038753.1, read as the reverse complement.
AATCATTATAAAATCGACAAGTAAAGTGAAACTAAAACACAATTTAGAAAACCAGTCTTGACAGCCATAAATTCATCTATTCAACACCATAAGGTCTATAAGAGAAACACTAGTCAATTGAACAACCAAAAACAAAGAAAAAGAAAAAGAAAAAGAAAAACAAAGTAGAAGAAAGCTCAGTAAATAGACAAAGAAATAGAAAATGGATGAAAGTTGAAAGAATAGAAAAATAAAAGAATGTATCGTATCGATATATCTTTTTGTATCAGAGGATAAACCATATCACACGATTTTTAGTTCCATCCGATACACCTATACGATCCTTATTGAAAACCTTTTGAAGCTTATCGTGTAATACTTATTGTGTATCATACAAAATTAACAACATAGGTGGTGATATATAGGTCGAAATGTTACTAGACACACTTTTTGTGACAGCCATTTCTGAGGAAACCCCTTTACTACTCTGAGACCTAACATCTGTGGATATTTTATAGATAGAATAAGTAAGTGCCTGTATTGAGCTCTTATTAAATTATACTGTTCTTCAGCTTCTAGCCTTAGTTTGCCAATAAAGTTACTCATAGACATTATGTTAGACAGAATTGAAATAGAGAGGTAGTTGTTGAGCACATACCTGGAATATATTGCTTTGGAGATTGATGGCTTAGGTGGAGTATCGAAGGGGCATTAGAGCCATTTCCATGAAGGGGTCTTCTTCACGAGTAGATTAGTTATTTTATATTCAACATGCTCAAAGAACACGGATAAAAGACTGGTTGATTGATTCATGAAAGACTGAATCCAAAGTGAAAGAGTTGCTTATTTTGTTAAGTTTCCTAGATGACTGAACTCCTAGGATCCCAAAGCTTAATGCCTTTTTGAGGATCCTTTATTCCTGCTCTAGGTCAAGGATTCAAGGTGGAAAGGAGAGAGAATCGTGGTGAACAATGCTAGTCTATATTCTGTAAATGTTGACCAAGGGTCCTAATAAATTTATCCTATTCTAGTCAAAATGTAGCCTCCACTTTCAACATTTTACAATTTAATCCTACACAAAAATGCAACATTAAAGTACTCTTTCCTCACCTCTCTCACTTTTGTAGATCATTATTGCTATAATCCCGGATCTTAACCTAACTCAGTGTCTTCAAAACTCCAAAATGACATTGTGTTCTAGTTCTTTTCTTATGCTTAATTTTTGTCTCCATGTTTCTCAGAGTTTTAGTCATAGGTGATATTCTTCCCTTTGGAAGTACAGATGAGGCAATGATGATTTTCTTGAAAATGTTCCAATGGCTCGGACTAGGTCTGATATCCTCAGATCAGTTCACAGCCTTAGTTCAGACTGACTTGTAGATGTTGCTATAATATATATTGATGGCGAGGCAACTTTGATTGCTCAGCTAACATGCTGGCAACCAGTTGCAGCCATTTGTCTTTGAAATTTAGAGAGCTTTTAATTTATTGGTGTGAATAAAACATGAGAAGTCTTTGTAAATTTATAGGGGCAAGTCATGACATCCTCCTTTTGCCCAGGCGATGTGGGACTAAAATGAGGTATGCAATAATAGTTAATTGACAGTCTTGACCAGTGAGAGAGAGAGAGAGAGAGAGAGAGAGAGAGAGAGAGAGAGAGAGAGAGAGATGATTGGTAACACCTTGTCTGATGGATGAACAAACCTGAGCCTCCAGTTTTTATATTATAGGCGTGGAGTTCTAGGGAAGTTCCAGAAGCAATCATTTTATCTTGTATTTCTTTTGCGTCAGCAACCCTTCCAGATTGGTATAATCCATCTAACATAATATTGTGTATAGCACGTGTTTGTTGCAATCCCTTACAAGGCATCTCATCAAAAAGGTATCTAGCTCTGTCAACCTTTCCATGCATACAAAAGCCATTGATCAAGATGCCGTAAGTAACTGTTTTTGGTTTATGACCTCGTGAGAGCATTAGCTCAAAAACTTTAAATGCTTTACTTGTTGCTTGTATTAGGCAATATCCATCCTTTAAGGTATTGTACGTTACTACATTGGGCTCCAAACCTCTTTGAATCATCACATCTAATAATTGATAAACTTTTTTGACCATTCCTTCTTTACACAGAGCATCCATTATCATGGTGAATGACACAATATTAAGTTCAATCCCTTGATCTAAAAGTTACTTTCCATTTTCCTAATTTTAGAAGTCCCGAAATCAAAGTGGTATAAGTGATAATATTAGGAGAGAGACCTTGGGTTACCATTTGACGGAAGATATTCCATTTGAGCTTGATCTTATGTTTAAATGCATGATAAAAATATCATAATATGGTTCTTACAACTATTTTCGACGTACACGTGGGCAATGACAAACTCTAAAAAGGTGTGCCACTTATTTGTAAATCCAATGTATATATAACCAATCAATAATGTAAGTTAAACGAAAATATCAAATTAAATCAATTGTATAAGAGCATTGCCGAATATAAGAAAGCAATAAGTTTAACCAAGAAATCTTACCAAGTAAAGTAATTGGGGTGAATTTTGAATAGTCCCATTAAACGACATGATGAGATCAGATGGTATGCAATCCCTTTCAAGTGAGAAACTTTATATGACCTCCATGTTGGTGTTTACCCAGAAATTTGATGTGTCAATGATGATATCGACGAGTCGATGTCAATCTCATTACTCTTTGCACATTGTTGAGAAAAATTAGGAAGCATTTTCATATAATGATGACACTGTCCATCCTTTGAGAGTAGATCCACTATGGATGATGCAGTAGATGCCTCAGGGATAAATTTTCTTTTATCCATTTCTGAAAGAAACCCCATAGCTCTGTTTACTTCACCATTCTCCAACAATCCCTTAACAATAGCATTAAGCATACCAGAATCTGAAGAGTAACCATATTTCTTCATTGACAAAAACAACTCATCAAATTCATCCAACAACCCTTCTTTCCATTTCTGTGCACTTCACCGAAACAAACATGTCCTATATTGAAGTTTGAACATGTTTAACCAGTTTATTATTTAGTGGACCGGACAATTTCGTTCTTATTGTAGATTGTAGATCGTTTTTTTTTCTGTTCAGACCCTGCAAGAAAGGGAAAAGAAAAGAAAAGAAAAGAAAAGAAAAGAAACATGGATTATTTTGTCAAAATTTATTAGTTAGTTCCATTACTGTGCAGGTGAACGGAGATTTTTCTTCAGAAAAATCTTGGTTTAGTTTTGCCAAAACCGAACCAAAAGCAAATTCCCAAACAGTACATAGTTCATCTCTATTACTCCATGCCTACGAAGCAAAAGCAAATCCCCAAACAGTACATAGTTCATCTCTATCACTCCACGCCTACGAAGCATGGATACATGAAAACCGGTGCCAAGTTGAGTTGTGTCGTCTTGTGTTGTATCTGATGCACATTGGGCACAATACTAACCTTGCAAAATATACTGGGGCCACTCCTCCAGATTAGATTTGGTGTCCTGTCTATATAAAGTATCGTCGTCGGTTGCGCGAGTTCATGTGTGATTTATCTATCATATTTGATAGACAATGGGTTGGCAATTGTCACGGGTGGTTTTCGTCCTAAAAGACGAGGCTACTGTTCTCTCTTTAGTCTGACGATTCTTGTACCATCGGTTGATATAAACTATTTTGCGTTTAGGTCTACATATTGTCCAGGAGTGTTTAAGTCTCATCATGATGCTTGACTTGGGGTGACCGTTAGATCTTGTTTGGGTAGTCTTGGGTTGACTGTTAAATCTTGTATGATCAGCCCAAGTCAACCGTTAGTACGAGATCCAAATCCTCTTCTAGACAATATGGAGACCTAAATGTAAAATTTGAATATTATACGAGACCCTACAACTAAATAACCCAATTATTTTTGTTTATTGTTAGAGCTGAATGGAAGAAAAGGATTCGAATAGCAGACCCCAAAAATTTGCTATAAAGGGGGCATGGTGGGGATGGTTGTTTCGATACTTAAATATATCGTGTAGCATATGTCCCTTTACTTAAGAAGCGAAACAAGCGATGATGATATGCCTTTTGGTTTATGTTGTCGGTCTTATTTGTTCAGACTACCGATTTATTTTTCTTTCTTGTGCGGTTCTGTTTTGATATGGACTGGCGAGGCAGTCATTGCAGCCATCCTGTCAATATGCATGGGAGAAAGAGATGTATGCATGTATGTTATGTATTGTGTGTGTGTGTGCGTGCGTTCGTGTGTGTGTGCTCGCGTGCGTGGAGCTTACAATTTGCCTAACAGCTCATATGGCTGATGAAAGGGCCGGTCTAAGCTTGCTCATAACCCCGTTAACCTTTTTAGGACGAGTCTGAGAAACAGAGTTTTGAAATAAAACTAGGGGCTGCAGGAGTTAGGCCTCCAAACTCGCAGGCTGCAAAAATGGACTATCACATTTGCTAATGTTAGAGAGGGGATGAGTCCTGATGGAACATCATGGAAGCGAAGAAGAGGAAAGAAAATAGTTCTAATAGCCTCTCCTAAAATTTTGTGATATGGATTTTTAGGTAAATGTCCCTGTATCTTATGACTTTCACAATCCGAAATATGGTGGGGCTACTTATGACTTTCACAAGGCTTTGCAGGTTATTCGTACCATAATGTGTTGCAACCCTTGACAAGATTGGTCATGTGAATGTACAAGTGCCAATTCCTCTTTGGTATGTCTAATATTGACTTGTCACCTAGCTGAGAGATTCAATTCTACAACACTCTTCCTGAGAGGGAATGAGCCCTAATCGAACATAATTCAGCTTCAGGTCATCTTCTTGCAGCTTGTGGGCATTGGTGTGCTCTTTTTCCTGGCTAGCCCTTTCCTTTTTCTTGTGTGGTTCTATTTTGATGGCGAGGCAGCATTGGGCAGTCTTGTACTTCTCAGGCAACTGTTGCAGCCTTCCTGTAGATATGTATGGGAGAAAGAGAGGGATAGAGGGGGTTAGGCTTTTGCCCTTTGACTGGTCTTGTTTAGGGTCAGGTTAGCAAGTCTCTCATGCACATGTACTGGATGGTATATTCTCCATTACCCTGCTCTGAGATGCAGGTGGTTAACTAAAAACTATGACCGAGCTTATCGTCAAACAATGAACTGTTACTTCTACATGCCCGTACTGGACTATTGGTCCTCAATAACTGGAATCCCCTCAAGATTTTCTCAATATCTCTTCTTGCAGGTGATGATGATGATGTGCCCTTTAGAGTTCAGGGTGATGGTACCCCTTTCTTTTTTCCTTCTGCAGTTATATTGTGATTGCGAGGCAACATTCAACAGTCTTGCTTGCATTTGTACATGGTCTTCTACATGTTCATACCAGACTTCCGGTCTTCAGTAACCGCAATCCTCTTTTCCAAATGTTACAAGGTGCATGTGACCCTCAAGATCTTTTTGATCTCTCTTCTTGCATGCGGTGATGATGTGCCCTTTAGAGTTAATTGTGTTGCTTCTATTTCCTGGAGCTAACCGTTTCCTTTTTCATGTGCAGTTATATTGTGATGGTAAAGCAACATTGGAAAGTCTGCTTCTCCTCAGGTAATTGTTGCAGCCTTTCTTTAGATGTGCATTGAGAAAGCGATAGATACAGATAACCAAGAAAATGAGCTTGGCTGGAGGGTAGAGGGTTGCCTGGCACCTCATGTCTGATCAAAGGACAGATCTGAGATGGCCTTGTTAGTTGACCCCTATTGTTTTGACTATGCCGGATAAAGAGGGGCCCGATCCTTGTCTGGTCGGGGTCCTCGTGTCCAAATAACAGTCCTAAAATGTATACGGATAACCAAGAAATCGAATTTATCTCTGCTTCCTTTGGCTTCATTGTATTCATTGTAAGGATCCAGAGTTTCAGGTTGGAATTGTTTCAGGCTGTTGGGTTTTCAGGTCACTTCCCCACTCATGGACCGGGATAAGTATTGACTTTTGGTTGTGGTGATAATGGTGGTGAATCACCGGTTTTCTGGCCTGACTGCCTGTTCGTTCCAGGTATGACAAGTATGGTGGCGATCTATTTTGTAGTTTCATGATACATATCCTGTGTATAGGTTTGCTTGATTATCTTGTCATGTATCTATATCATAAGATACTATATCCAATTGGCAAATGCATTGGAAAAATAAAATAACATATAAGGATAAATTGAACATATTAAGAAGCGATGAAGAGTATCATTAAGCATCTAAGTGGCTATCATTATAAAGTCGACAAGTAAAGTGAAACTGAAACACAATTTAGAAAACCGGTCTTGACAGCCATAGATTCATCTATTCAACACCATAAGATCTATAAGAGAAACAATAGTCAATTGAACACCCAAAAAAAGAAAAAAAAATAGAAAAACAAAGTAGAAAAAAGCTCAATAAATAGACAAAGAAATAGAAGTGGTAGAAAATTGAAAGAACAGAAAAATAAAAAATGTATCGTATCAATATATCTTTTTGTATCAGAGGATAAAACATATCACACGATTTTTAGTTCCATCCGATACACCTATACGATCCTTATTGAAAACCTTTTGAATCTTATCGTCTATCTGTATCATACAAGATTAACAACATAGGTGGTGATATATAGGTCCCACTGTTACTAGACACATTTTTGTGACAGCCGTTTCTGAGGAAACCCCTTTAGTACTCTGAGATCTAACATCTGTGGATATTTTATAGATAGAATAAGTAAGTGCCTATATTGAGCTCTTATTAAATTATACTGTTCTTCAGCTTCTAGCCTTAGTTTGCCAATAAAGTTACTCATAAACATTATGTTAGACAGAATTGAAATAGAGGTAGTTTTTGAGCACATACCTGGAATATATTGCTTTGGAGATTGATGGCATAGGTGGAGTATCGAAGGGGCATTAGAGCCATCTCCATTAAGTGGTCTTCTTGAAGAGTAGATTAGTTATTTTATCTTCAACATGTTCAAAGAACACGGGTAAAATACTGGTTGATTGATTCATGAATTACTGAATCCAAAGTGAAAGAGTTGCTTATTTTATTAAGTTTCCTAGTATCCCAAATCTTAATGCCTTTTTGAGGATCCTTTATTCCTGCTCTAGGTCATGGATTCAAGGTGGAAAGGAGAGAGAATCGTGGTGAACAATGCTAGTCTATTCTGTAAATGTTGACCAAGAGTCCTAATAAAATTTATCCTATTCTGAAAATGTAGTCTCCACTTTCAACATTTTACAATTTAATCCTACATAAAGATGCAACATTAAAGTACTTTCCTCACCTTCTCTCACTTTTGTAGATCATTATTGTTATAATCCCGGATCTTAACCTAACTCAGTGTCTTCGAAACTCCAAAATGACATTGTGTTCTAGTTCTTTTTCTTATGCTTAATTTTTGTCTCCATGTTTCTCAGAGTTTTAGTCATAGGTGATATTCTTCCCTTTGGATGTACAGATGAGGCAATGATGATTTTCTTGAAAATGTTCCAATGGCTCGGACTAAGTCTGATATCCTCAGATCGGTTCACAGCATTAGTTCAGACTGACTTGTAGATGTTGATCTAATCTATATTGATGGCGAGGCAACTTTGATTACTCAGCTAACATGATGGCAACCAGTTGCAGCCATTTGTCTTTGAAATTCAGCCCAGGCGATGTGGAACTAATTATACAATAATAGTTAACCGACAGTCTTGACCACTGGGAGAGAGAGATGATGTAACACCATGTCTGATGGAAGAACAAATCTGAGCCTCCAGTTTTTCGTTCTGTACATCTATTAATTTTCTTTTGCCTTCTTTTATTTTCTGGTAACTTTTTAACCCTCTCATATGCATCTTTCTGAACGGACGAGGCAATGATGATTTCTTGAAAATGTGCCAATGGCTCGGACTAGGTCAGATATCCTCAGATCAGTTCACAGCCTTAGTTCAGACTGACTTGTAGATGTTGCTATAATCTATATCGATGGCGAGGCAACTTTGATTGCTCAGCTAACATGCTGGCAACTAGTTGCAGCCATTTGTCATTGAAATTCAGAGAACTTTTAATTTAGTGATGTGAATAAAACATGAGAAGTCTTTCTACATTTATAGGAGCAAGTCATGACATCCTCCTTTTTCCCAGGCGACGTGGGTATACAATAATCGTTAACTGACAGTCTTGACCAGTGAGAGAGAGAGATGATTGGTAACACCATGTCTGATGGAAGAACAAGCCCTTAACAATAGCATTAAGCATTAAGCATACCAGAATCTGAAGAGTAACCATATTTCTTCATTGACAAAAGCAACTCATCAAATTTATCCAACAACCCTTCTTTAATAAGGCCTTTCGTCATTATAGTGTATGTTACAACATCTGGTGACACTACGTCATTTGCAAGAATAGAGTTAAAGAGATCCTTTACTGCATTAACTTTACCAACTTGAAACATTCCTTCAATTAAAATATTGAAGGTCCTAGCTTCCAGTTTTTCCTTCTGACATGATATGGTGTTGAACAGATTCATGGCCTCATCGGTGTGGTGATTTTTACAAAGTCCATGTAATATTATATGATAGGTTTGGAGTTCTAGGGAAGTTCCAGAAGCAATCATTTTATCTTGTATTTCTTTTGTGTCGGCAACTCTTCCAGCTTGGTATAATCCATCTAACATAATATTGTAAGTAGCAGTGTGAGAGAGATGATTGGTAACACCATGTCTGACGGAAGAACAAATCTGAGCCTCCAGTTTTTCGTTCTGTACATCTATTAATTTTCTTTTGCCTTCTTTTATTTTCTGATAACTTTTTAACCCTCTCATATGCATCTTTCTGAACGGACGAGGCAATGATGATTTCTTGAAAATGTGCCAATGGCTCGGACTAGGTCTGATATCCTCAAATCAGTTCACAGCCTTAGTTCAGACTGACTTGTAGATGTTGCTATAATCTATATTGATGGCGAGGCAACTTTGATTGCTCAGCTAACATGCTGGCAACCAGATGCAGCCATTGGTCTTTCAAATTCAAAGAACTTTTAATTTATTGATGTGAATAAAACATGAGAAATCTTTGTACATTTATAGGAGCAAGTCATGACATCCTCCTTTTGTCCAGGCGATGTGGGACTAAAATGAGGTATACAATAATAGTTAACTGACAGTCTTGACCAGTGAGAGAGAGAGATGATTGGTAACACCATGTCTGATGGAAGAACAAACCTGAGCCTCCAGTTTTTCATTCTGTCCATGTAATATTATATTATAGGTGTGGAGTTCTAGGGAAGTTCCAGAAGCAATCATTTATCTTGTATTTCCTTTAAGTCAGCAACTCCTCCAGCTTGGTATAATCCATCTAACATAATATTGTATATAGCAAGTGTTTGTTGCAATCCCTTACAAGGCATCTCATCAGAAAGGTATCAACCTTTCCACACAAAAGCCATTGATCAAGATGTTGTAAGTAACTGTATTTGGTTTATAACCTCGTGAGAGCATTAGCTCAAAAACTTTAAATGCTTTACTTTTTTTTTATTAGGCAATATCCTTCCATTAAGGTACTGTATGTTACTACATTGGGCTCCAAACCTCTTTGAATCATCACATCTAGTAATTTATAAACATTTTCAACCATGCCTTCTTTACACCGAGCATCAATTATCGTGGTGAGTGTCACACCATCAAGTTCAATCCCTTGATCCTTCATTTCCTCAAGCAATCTAGAAGTTACTTCCCATTTTCCTAATTTTGGAAGTCCCGAAATCAAAGTGGTATAAGTGATAATATTAGGAGAGAGGCCTTGAGTTACCATTTGATGGAAGATATCTTCAGCTTCCACCACTTTTTCGATTTTGCACAGTCCATCAATCAAAGTGTTAGAAGTGATAATATCAGGAGGGAGACCTTGAGTTACCATTTGACGCAAGAGGTCTTCAGCTTCCTCCACTTTTCCAATCTTGCAAAGTCCATCTAATAAAATACTGTACGTAAAAGTGTTCGGCTGCACTCCTTGTTGCATTTTCTTGAACACATCCATAGCCTCATCTACCTTCTGGTTCTTACTGTACCCATCAATCAAAATAGTGTAATTATGGACATCGTGCCTTAGACCCTCACGAGACATAGAACTAAGTACCTCATACACCTTCTCGAACCAGCCTTCGAAACAGTATCCATGAAGTAGTACATTATACGTGATTTTAGTGGGTTTCTCTCCTCTTTCAACAATCAAATTTAGTAGCTTATGCGCTTCGATCGTTTTCCAAATTGAGTAGCTTATTTGTAACAAATCCAATGTATATATAACCAATCAATATGGCAAGTTACACGGAAACATCAAATTGAATCAATTGAATAAGTGCATTGCTGAATATAATAAAGCAATAAGTTTAACCAACCAAGTAATTGTGGGGAATATTGAATAGTCCCATTAGATGACATGTTGAGATCAGATGGTATGCAATCCCTTCCTAGTGAAAAACTTTATATGAATTCCATGTTGGTGTTTATCCAGATATTTTATGTATCAATGATGATATCAACGAGTCGATATTAATCTCATTACTCTTCGCACAATGTTGAGAAAAATTAGGATTTAGGAAGCATTTTCATGTAATGATGACAATGTCCATCCTTTGAGGGTAGATCCACTATGGATGACGCAGTAGATGCCTCAAGGATAAATTTTCTTTTATCCATTTCTGAAAGAAACCCTATAGCTCTGTTTACTTCACTATTCTCCAACAAGCGAGCCCTTAACAATAGCATTAAGCATAACAGAATCTGAAGAGTAACCAACCATATTTCTTCATTGACAAAACCAACTCATCAAATTCATCCAACAACCCTTCTTTTCCATTTCGGTGCACTTCACCGAAACAAACTTGTCCTATATTGAAGTTTGAACGTGTTTAACCAGTTTATTATTTAGTGAACTGGACTCTTTCATTCTTATTGTAGTTTGTAGATGGTTTTTTTGGGGGTCCAGATATAAGTGTGGATTTGGATTGCAAGACTCCAGGCCTAGCCCACAGACATTTAACGAGTGTGATTCAGTGCCATGTCACAAATGGACGGGAAATATCAGCGACAGGGCCTGAGTACTTTTTCTCGAAAAGCCCAAAAAAGCAGCAGCATTTACACCATAGTTTGCAGTATCGGCCGATACCGATCCGATACGGCCGATACCGGTACGATTTGGCATGTCCTGATCCGATACCGATGATACCCGATACTGACCTATACCGACATTGGAGGTCTCTTTTTTGGTCAATTCGACAAAGAAAAATGAACGAAAAAGACTAATTAGCAAGGACGTAATAATATAGTAAGGTTGAATGAAATAGTAGTCATTCTTGCCAATTGGTTTAAAAAGCATGTAAAATATGAAAACTTAGCTATCACATGTAAACCAATTAGCAAGAATGACTACTATTTCATTCAATTTCAAAACTGCTAAGAAACAATATTAGGAATACTTAAAATTATGTCTAAATGTATAAAATATACTTTCTAAAATGTTAATAATTGTTGTAATTGATTGATAATTTTATTGATAGTCTTCTTGGCTTTATATAGCCTTATAATCAATATTACAATGATGAAATATCTTGTGGCATATTCTGGCATACTAAATATGTCCGCAGGATAATCCAATATCCTTTATGCTAATACAATATACTAAATATGACATATTAAATATTCCAACACTCCCCCTCAAGATGGACGAAAGATATTCACTAAGCCCATCTTGTCACATCCTCTAATCATGCCCACAGAGGTAAGTTCCTTGGTTAGTCCGTCTACTACATGATCCCTGGTCGGAACATGGCCAAGCTCCAACAATCCGTTATCCAGCTTCTCTTTGATGAAGAACCTATCAATCTCGATGTGTTTGGTCCTGTCATGCTGTACTGGATTGTTGGCGATACTAATAGCTGATTGGTTGTCACACCACAACTTCATCTTGGCTTCTTGACCCAGCTTCAGTTCTACCAGCATGTTCTTCAACCATAGCAGTTCTGCAACTCCCAGGGTCATAGCTCTATATTCTGCTTCCGCTGTCGATCTGGCCACCACAGACTGTTTCTTACTCCTCCAGGAGACTAGGTTGCCTCCTATGAATATGCAATATCCTGAGGTAGACCTTCTGTTATCGGCACAGCTAGTCCAGTCAGAATCACAGTAGCCTTCAATGCTCACATGATTGTTTTTCTTGAATATCAGTCCCTTCCCGGGGGCACCCTTCAAGTACCTCAGAATCTGGTACACTGCATCCATATGATCCTTCCGTGGGTCGTGCATGTAGCGGCTCACCACACTCACTACAAAGCAGATATCATGTCGTGTGTGGCTCAGATAGATCAACTTGTCCACCAGTCTCTGGTATCTGTCTCGATCAACTGGGTCTCCAGTCTCGGTCTCCAACTTGAACCTCTGGTCTATTGACGTTGCTGCAGGTTTGCACCCCAACATCCCTGTCTCTGTAAGAAGGTCCGGTGCATACTTTCTCTGAGAAAGAACAATCTCCTCTGCGTCTCGAGCGATCTCTATTCCAAGAAAATAGCGAAGAAGACCAAGGTCCTTCACCTCAAATTTCCTGTCAAGCTTTTCCTTGAGTCGGACGATCTCCTGCACATCATCTCCTGTGATAATCATGTCGTCCACATACACGGCAAGCATTGTGATGTGGTCTCCACTCCGTCTGAAAAATACAGTATGATCAATATTGATCTGCTGATATTCCATCCCTATTATCGTCCTCCTGAATCTGTCAAACCACGTCCGAGAAGACTGCTTTAGTCCATAGAGGGACTTCTTCAACCTGCAGATATTGCCCATTGTCTGATTGGTGCCGAATCCTGGTGGTATCTCCATGTATACCTCCTCCACCAGATCCCTATGAAGAAATGCATTCTTCACATCCAGTTGGTGTAGCTTCCATTCACCATTCGCTGTCAAAGAAATCAGGGCCCTGACAGTACTTATCTTTAGACGGATGCAAAAGTCTCGTCATAGTCGATGCCGTACGTCTGACTGTATCCTTTTGCCACCAGTCGAGCTTTGTAGCGCTCAACCTGTCCATCTGGGTTCTGCTTCACAGTAAAGACCCACTTGCATCTGACTGCGCTCTTCCCCTCTGGCAGTCTCACCAGCTCCCAAGTGTGGTTCTTCTCAAGAGCTCCTAACTCCTCGAACATTGTCGCTTTCCACTTTGGATCGTTCTTGGCAACCTGCCAATTGTTAGGTACAATAATACTATAAAAAAATGCAATGAATGCTCCATGAGAAGAGGAGATGTGGTCATAAGAAACAAACTGAGGAAGGTCCCAATAATATCTGTCTGGAAGATTTTTCGCATTGCTGCGAGTGGTCCTCCGTACTGATAATGGTGTGAGAGGAGTAGGGAGAATGATATCACCTGAAGGGGATGGTGGTGGTAGTGTAGGTGTCTCATGAGTCGAGACGGATGCAGGCAAGGGACTTGGCACTGTAGGTACTGGTCCTGCAGTTTGCTTCCCTCTTCTGCTGTAGGTAAGTAACTCCCCCCGAGCCGTAGGCCTAACACCTCTCATCTCCTCCCCCTGTTCCTCTTTACCTTCCTGCTCCTCAACCGTGCCTCTATGTCAAACTCCTAAATCGGTCACCACCGAGCTCTTCTTCTCCCCCTTTCGCCTCATACTGGCAGTATTAGGCGTGTGGTTTGAAGTTTCCTCCTGACGGTAGTATGGCTCATGCTCCCGGAAGTGGACATCCATACTTACAAATTTCTTCTTTTCTACTGGACTCCAGCACACGTACCCCTTCTAAGTTGCCGAGTAGCCCACGAAGATGCACTTGATTGCTCTAGGATCAAGCTTTCCAACTGACGGCCTGTTGTCCTTCACAAAACATACGCACCCAAACACTTTCAGTAGGAGTATCCCACTATTATTGTCTTGCAATATTTCACATGGGAACTTCCATCCCAGGACCTTCGAAGGCATTCTGTTGATTAGTTGAGCTGCTGTCAACACTGCATGCCCTACAGACTCTGTGGGACATTCATGTCGATCATCATGCTTCTTGCGACCTCTAGAAGGTATCTGTTCTTCTTTCTGCTACACCATTTTGTGCAGGTTTGTATGCACAGGTGGTCTGATGCTGTATCCCGTGTGCTGACAAGTATTCTGCAAGTGTTCTGTTTGTATATTCCGTTCCATTGTCAGATCTCAGTACCTTCACAATTGCCCCATACTGAGTCTGGACATGTTTGTGAAAATTCCGAAAACAAGTAGGTACATCACTCTTATTTTTCATCAAGTATAACCAGGTGACACGAGAAGCACAATCAATGAAAAGAACAAAGTACTTATAACCATTCATAGTATTAGTGGCACATGGATCCCAAACATCAGAGTGTACTACCTCAAAAACAGAAGAGCTCCTATGACCTGTACCAATATATGAACTTCTAGTAAGTTTGCCTAACTCGCATACATCACATACTAGTTTCTCTTTATTTGATTTTTCATAAATATCTGGATACAATTTACTTAAAGTGTCAAAGGAGGAATGTCCCAACCTCCTACGATGGAGTATCAAAGTATCATCGGCCCTCATCTGCAGTCCTCCTATACCAGCCTTCTCTATCATAGACATTAGTGCCGAGTCCAGTCCTTCTCGATCCAGGTACCACAGTCCCTTATGCCAAGTGCCAGTCCCAAGTCTTCGTCCCGTCTCTTTCTCCTGGAAGATCACTTTAGGGATATCAAAAGAAACAATGTATTTAAGTTGAAGGATTATAGAACTAATGGACAAGAGACTGACTGGAAAGGATGGAGCATGTAAAACATTGGATAGTTTTACTGAACCTGTACAATTAACAGTATCCTTACCGACCACTGGCTGAAAAGTGCCATCAGTTGTCTGAATGCTGTCTGCTGATGCTAGGTAGTGTAGGAGGAGAACTCACTAGCATTTTCCGTCACATGCCGAGATACCCCCGAGTCGATAATCCAGTTTGACGATTTAAGGGAAGCAATGGATGCAAGAGCAAGTGAGTCGTCAGTACCTTCTGATGGATGGGCATACATGGCGGCGTTGCCTCCAGCGAAGAATGAGGTGGACGCCTCCTGTGTTGCGCTCCTCCTGTCTCCATCATTTGGTGTTCGCTGCTTCCTCCTGAGCATCTCCAGCATGTCCACCAGTGCCTGATCCTCCTCGGTAAAGTTGCCGCCAGCTCCTCCATCTCCTTCTGTTACCAGCAGGTTCGTCCGATAACCTCCTTGACCGCCTTGTTGACCCCCCACGACCACGGTCACGTCCTCCAAAATGTTTTCATCCACCGAATTGTTTTCGTCCACCGTCTGAATTTCACTCCTTAGGTGGTTTGGTGCAAGCATATCGATGGTGGCCCATTTTCCTGCAGTTGTAGCACTGTTGGTTGTCACGACCCGCACCCACTGTGAGGGTACGAGAACGTAACAACGCCCAGCCTACGCCGCAGTGTCGACGGTAGAACGCTGTTCTAGGTCATGAACTATAACTAACATAATAGAATACTCTCCATAAGGAGGCCAACACAGAGGTATAACTCAATTTCAATCTATAGATAGAATATGGCACGATGAAATAGATAAAAAAATCCTCAACTGAGGTACAACAGAAAAGAAATACAAGTCTCAATATCTCTACAATATACAACTCTGAAAATAAAGACAACAACTAAACATAAAAAGAAGAACAATCTAAGCTATCTACACTATGCAAGGTATCATCCTGAGCAGCTGCCTGAACCTCCCCAGGGGTCCAGGTCGCGAGTGTCAACTAGGCAAGCTCCAAGTAAGGGGGTGCAGGGTTCCTCATCATCCTCTGTAAAATTTTCAACAGGTCCAGTCAGGACGGGAGCGAGCACAGTACATCTCATGCAGTTCATATCATGGCAGAAAATATAAAACAAGCAATAGAGTAAGATACATGAAACGCTGTAAGAAGATGTACATGAAACAGAAGAGATATTTGATAACTGGAAATATATATACATGATAAGTAAGAACTGTAAGTGACTAGTGATTTAGAGTAAGAGATGGCATGTAATTGGCTTAGGTTGAACATGATGTACATGAGTGAACATGTAGGACATCAGCCAATAAGGCTGTGTTGTACATGATAAAACATAAAAAGTAACAGAGTGAACATGATGGGTAAATCACATGATCATTTATACTCACCCCTACCCACAATCAGTACACAAGGATCTATTCAAGTTACGTTACGGACATGATGTTTTGGTTATACAAGAGACACATGAGGAAACATGAGCGTACATGAAAGAACATGAGAGTACATGAACGTACATGTAAGAACATGAGAGAACATGAGTGTACATGAATAACGCAAAAGCAAGGAATACATGATGTACATGAAACACATGTCATAAAGTATCCGATGCGCCCGCTAAGGGGGATAACATCCCAAGAAGAGATCCGTATAGTACCAATCCGTGATGATAACGTGACAGCATCAAGTAAAAGTAATCTAGAGCGAGAATATAAGTCGTGACAAGTATGAAACGATAAGAGAATGTACTCGCCTCGTATCTGAATGTCTGAAATAAATGTACTGTCCGAGATGAGATACCTGACTCCTAGTTAGAGCAACACAAGTCAAGATGTATACAGGAGATGATAAATGTAATCTACGATGCATCTGCATGCTGTCTAGGTCAAACTAGACTAAAGTCAACACTTGGTCAACTCTAGTCAACCACACTAGTCAAACTAGGTCAACTAGGTCAAGACTGACTCAAACAAGTCTAATAAGTCTCACTAGGCCTAACCAAGGCTATCCTAGCAATCACACACCAATCACAAGGCTATACAAGCCAACACAAGTCACATATCAAGATACACCACTATCATGCATATTCAATATTATATATATATATTTATATAAGAGAAAGGAACTAACATGTAAAGGTATGTGTGTGTGTGAACATGGAGGTGTACATGAAAAGGAAAATCAACACTAGTTATGAGTTTACACTACACATGGCACAAAACTAACCATCTACATTACACAAGTATTTATACTTAATCATGTATGGCTACAAGTATACATCTATATACCTATACACATAGAAGGTTAGAGAGAGAGATGTAAATAGGCAAATGCCATATCTATTGCATTCCACATTAGGCTATATACATCATACTCACATGTGTATATCACATTCATATAGGCAATTGCATTGTCCCTTTCACATTACCCATCACATTACACATTATCACTAGGTTAGATATTATCTATATATACATATATACATACATAGAGGGAAAATATCTCTGTCAAGAATGTGTGTGTGTATAAATGTGTGGCTGTGTGGGTGTTCAGTTAACATGTTTAGAAAATCTCAGTCCTAGGTTTCCAGTTTGTGTGTGTGTGTGTGTGATGAGAAGGGGGGTGATTATACATGAGGGTGTGTCAAGTGAGGATGTGGGTGAGTGTGTGTGTTTACATGAAATGAGTGAAAGGGGGTGAGTGTTACTTGTGTGTACATGAATGCACATGTGTGTGGTGTGTTAAACTCAGATTTAAGGCCAAAAGAAATTCTCAGATTTGGCTACATAACAACATTCTCAGATTTCCATCCTATTCTCAGATTTCCATCTCAATACAATTTCAGTTAAATAGGGATCAAATCTCACCCAACAATACAACACTCAAAGCAATGTGAAACTTCACATTAAACTCAGGTTTAAACCACAGAAGAATCTCAGATTCAAATTAAACTTAACCAAACACATTACCTAATCATGAAACCTATACTCAGATTCCTGTGTGAGGGTTACATGTGTACATGAATGAAAATGTGTGTGGTGTGAAGAAATATCTGTGTTAGTGAAGGGTGTGTGAGTCCCCAGATTTCAGATTTGAAATAGCAAAGTTAAACTAAGGTTCAGTTCCCTACTGCACAGGAAATAGGAACACTAAACTAAGGTCCTAAAACTGAGAACTCAGTTTTACACTGTCATTGGCCAATTCGAAAACAAAACCCAGCAATCACTGCACAAATTTAACCACAATTAGAACACATAGAGGAGAATAGATTAGAGCTTTTAAAACATGCATTAATCAGTGATTAATAGGTCAAAATCATTAGACAAATTCAATCGAAACTGGAGAATGGTTAACAGAACAAAATAGGTATCAGTTAATTGGTTATTGAGAGTTCGAATAGGAATTCAAACTAAAACCCGAACCTATTGGTTGGTAATATAAATACATACTGTGTACGTGTCCCAGAGTCCATCACGTGTCCATACATACGACACAAACGTGTCCCAAACAAAGAAATCCAATATCAGACACACAGTGCACTGTCCAGTGACTGCCTCGTGCACACGTGCACTTGTGTCGTGCACACGACACAGGACACCACAGTGTCTCGTGCACACCAACCTAGTTAGGCCACCTATAGGCTACCCAATAGGCTAGCTATCCCGTGTCCAAGTCGTGTCTGTGTCAGATACAAGTGCCGTATCAGTGGGGAAAAACCCAGTGCGCTGTGTCAGTGTAATATCTGTACAACGAGGATTTCTCCCACGACACGACACGGGGACACATGGGACTTGACACACGGGATGTCAGTCATGGCCCCATGCCACGTGTCAAGTTTCGTGTCAAAACAAAAACGTGTCGTGTCCACTACAGCCCCCGAGTGACAGGGGAGGACTGTAGCGCGCAGCGCGTGTGTGCACCGCGTGTCCACGCGTGGAAAACGACACAAGCCGACACAATAATCACCCCAGAAGAATAGAAATGCATAAACCACAATAAAACCTAATTTTCTATTTAGAAACTTTGCACAAAAGAATTCGAAATGCCCTCAGTGGCATTTCGACAAACACCTAGGCTATATCCCTGATACGTGTCCAAATGGACACGAAACTTATGAAATCCGACACGACTCCAATGCAGACACTTAGGGGACCCCTAGGGCTTCCTAATCATGAAGACAAATCGAAATTTCATGGAGAAATGAGAAAGTTACCTATTGTTGAACTTTCAAGAAAAATCCCCAATCAATAGCTCTTGTCTTGATGTTCCAATCCACTCAAATCACATCAAACTGAGATGAAACCTTAGCAACAGCAAGAATAGGTATATTAGAACCTAATGGAATAAATTAGAATGAAAAAGGAAGAGGAATGGAGTTCTAGGGATTAAAATACAATAGGAAACTAACCTCCTTAAACTTTGAGCTTTCCTAAGAAAGAGGCAACCCTAGATTTTAGGAGGCTATTTATAGGGTGATGATCCCCATAAGGATAGGGTGGCCGGCCAGATTTTTAGGGTTAGGGTTTGGTTCAAGGGGTGTGGGCCTATGGGCCATTAAGCCTTTAAGTCATAAAATGACTTGTGATTTCACAAGCCATTCCTTAAACAATTTAAATCCTATTTCCACCAAATTAATTCTATGGTTTAATTATCACTAACTTAAGTCAACCTAGGATTCCATATCCTAATCACATAGTCATGACCTAGGTTAGCCACTAGGTTAGTCTCAAAAGTCAACATAAGTCAAAGATAACTAAAACACCAAAATCAATTATACTAAAAATCTTTAAAAATAATATAAATTCTAATGATTCTAAATAATACATAATAATTTCAAATAATTTCCAAAATTACAAAAATGACTAAAATACCCCTCAATCTAGAAATGATAAACAAAACACTAGCAAGACACCAATTCATAAGTCATGATTTAAAATATTTTTTAAAATGTTAAAAATCAATAAAATCATATAAAATTTTAAATACCATAATTAAATAAATTAAAATACAAAATTTTAAAATTACCCTCATTTGGAAAACTGGGTGTTTATATTGGTTGTGTCCAGCCTCTCCTTAGCCCTGTGTTGTCCGGAGCTTGTGGCCGTTAGTGCTGACTTTGCTTTAGGAGGACCACCTGTCCCCGCGTGCAGTGATGCGTGTCTTCTCCTGGATCATGGTTAAGATAGCCTCCTCAAGAGTGGGGACCTTCGGTTGGGCGAGAAGTAGGGCCGTCCTCTGAGCGAATGCTGCAGTCAGCCCTTTGAGGAATTTCATCGTCCTCTCCTGTAGACATACCTGTCTCTCTTTACACTTCGGGTCTCCGTAACTTGCCCGATCTGAGGTGTGATCGTAATCCAGCCACAGACGTTCCAACTTCGTGGCATACTCCTGCACCGTCTTCTCTCCCTGTACGGTGTCGTCGATTTTCCTTGATCTGGAAGACTCGTAAGTTGTTCCCCACACCATCATAGGTCTGCCTCAACTTCTCCCACACATCCTTCACCATCTCAATGCCGTCTACTGTGGCGGCAATAGAC
>JANAVB010038752.1:0-21266 GCA_029216955.1 Iris pallida | reverse complement strand
GAGGCCGCGCGCCTCCGGTGCGCCTGATCCCAGCCCCCGCGACCCTCCCGGCCGCCCGCCTCCCGTGCGCCAGATCCGCCTCCACGATCTTCGCCTCCCGCATCCCTCTGGACGCCCCCGACCACCGCCCTGCGGCCAACCCCCGTCGTTCCCGGCCGACTGCACCGCGGCACTCCCCGCCGCTGCAACCACGCTCCCCCGCCGCTGTCCCGAGGCCCTCGACCGGCAGCGCTCCTTCGCTCGGCCCGCCTCTCGTCCGACCGCCTCGCCGCCATCCGCCACCAACCGGCCACCTCGACCCGAGGCCGGTGTCCCGCGCGCCGCCAGCCGCTGTGCCCTAGCCTGTCCGCGACCGGATCTGTCCGACCCGCTGTCTCCTGGCACTGTCACTGTTCGGACGCTGTCCAGCGCGTTCCTTGTGCCCCGATCCGCTATCCGCAGCATCTCGGGGTCCAGATCCGCTGTTCCCGTGGCCGATCTTTGCTGTTTGCGTATTTTAGAGTTTTTCCGAGTCCGCGGAATTCATATTTCTCTTATTTACATCTGAGAGCTCTAGTTGAGCATTTGAGGTATAATTTTGTGTCCTGTGTCCCTCCCTAGATAGTCTGTGATGACGCGGTCCCGATCCCGTTTCGGGAATCGGTATTTTGAAATATTGTTGCTTTTGGGTGATACGTAGATTATCGGTTACGTCGCGACATATTTTCTATTTTTGGATATATTGTGCGGTGGTTGGCTTTTGGTTGGATATTCATTTTGGGTTGGTAATTAGTGATCCCTGGTTTGGGATATTTAATTGTGTTGTGGTTGGCATTCTCCCAGGATTGGGTTGTCCCACTTACAGAGGAGATGCTGCCCAAATTTTCAGGAAATATTTTAAAAAGGGATTTTCTTATAAAAATTAGCAATTTGAATAAAACCTATTTTTCCAAAGAAAAGGGTTTTTGCAAAATGATTTATAGATTGGATTTTGTTAGTTTTGGAGTTTATGGATTTCGTATCACCAGTTAGGCGACGACCATATCGGTCGAATGAGCCTCGGCGAAATGCAAACGATACAGGGTCACCTGTACGTTGAGGCGTAAGCCGCAACATGAGATTGTACGACCAAGTCTGAGACTCTTTAATTTTTAATTTAATTATAATTTATTTTAGAACTGGTACTGCTTTTAGTATTTATGGTGCAGGGCCTCGACCTACTGTTTGGACCGTTCGCGGCACTCAGAGCTCGCCTTAGGATTAATTAATTTATGTAAATAGTTTGTAAGGGCATAAGCCCAGTTTTTTTTTATTTTTCTGTGACTCTGTATTGTGTAGCGTAGCTTTTCTTATTTTTCTGGAATGTTGATTTCGCCGTTAAACGCGTAGAATATAAAATGGATATATATTTTATAAAGAAAATTAATAAGTTTTTTTCATAATAAATAACTAGTAATTTAGCAATTCGCATGTTTTCTCATTTAAAAGAAAAAGCCTAGTTATATATATATATTTAAATTACAAAATTTTGCCAAATTAACCGATAATTGCTATTTTTCCCAATTAATCAGTAACCGACTTATTCAATTAAAATGATAACGAACATAGATTGCGACGTTAGACAATTTTCGATAGATTAATTAATAACTTAAAATCTGACTAGGGTCTGCTTCTAGAGATTGTAACTAGCACACCTAGAATGGTTTCATTATGGTTTTAAGTCAAGGTTCTCAACTGTAGGATCTCGGAGACGTACTTGACTTCCTCCTCGGTACCGACATTTCCGATCCAGTCAATTAACAGAGGCAAGTTACGGTTATGTTTTCTTGCATTTTATTTAGTATTATCAGGTTGCATGCTTAAACCACATTGCTACACGGAACCCTCTCCTAGGGTTCAAATATTGATTGATATTGATTATGGGATATTGGAGGAATAGTGTCACGTTTATGGCCAATATCCCTCATATTGCATATTGTTATTGTGCGAGCTTACCCCTCTTACACACGGGGATAAGCCGTATCGCGTCGCTAGGACGCTATTGTACAACCCAAGCCGGTCATAGACGATTACACATTCAAATTACATTGTTTTAAATTGTTAAATTGCTGGAAAATAATGTTTCAAACTGTTTAGCCTGCACTTTTCCATTATACTTGAAATGTGAGATACATTTTCGTACTTGCTCCCTCCTGACTGGAGACCAACATTTTTAGGTGACATTGAGGATGCTGAGCTATTGTACAATAGCTACTATGACCCGGTATTGTATCCTGTGGTATTGCCAGAGTCCCCCTTGGAGGACGCAGAACCAGAAACTGATGAGCCGACCGTCTAGCTAGTTGTTTTCCATTTTCTAGTTTTATTGTTTTGGAGTATTGTTAATTTGAATTCAGTACTTCATTTCAGTTCTTTTATTTCCAGTTGTACCTTTCAATTGTTGAATAAAAAGTTTTTAAAATTTCCGTATATTCGAGTTGTGACAAATGTATAGATATTGTTTGAATACCTGCATATAGAACAACTTACTGCCGCCGTCTCACAACGGTGCAGGCTGGACATGATCCGGTTCGACCCAATAATTTGGGATCGGATCGTGACATGAGGCAATAATTAAAGTGGGCATCTAATGCGGAGTGTTGTGATTTGGATAAATCCAAATATGGATGCCCTTATCCATACCCACAACAACCTCTCTATCTCATTCCCTCTATATATGTTATCAATGAGAAAAGCTACGTACAGTTTTCTGGCTACCAATTCCTTCTCCTTCTTTCTTATTTTCACAACATTTTTATTATTTTTGGGCCACCAAAAAAAATTAACAAAATATATTTAGGAGGGTGTTTTCAATTTTATTTTTGGGTTTTTCTTTTTGTGAAAACGTACAAGGGACTTCTTCCATTATTTTTTTGTTTTTCAAATTTTATTTTTTGACTGAAGATTATAAAAATATAATAATAATAAAATAATTTTCAACGCTACTACGTTGGCGACATTTTTTGCCTCATCACTGGCCCGCAGCCCACGTCGCAGGAGGCGATTGGAGGGGGGGCGGGTTTTTCGAGAGTTGGCCCAGCAGTGTCACGGGAGAGAAGACGTAGCGAATAGGAGTAAAAATCTAACACGAGCATACCATATGTGATTTTAACTTTAAATTTGTTATTAAAATAAAAAAATTAAATTACCTTTAGTAAAAACATATTCGAGATATTTTTTTATTTATTTCTCCTAGGTGTAATCTTCATGAAAAATGTAAAATAAAAATAAAATAAAAAACTTGAAAACGCACATGGTAGGAACGTTTTTTATTTTGTTTTTTTTGTTTTTTAATAATATTCAAGAAAAAATAAACTTAAAAATGTTCCTGATAGAATGTTTTGTATAAAATAATAATAATAATAATAATTTTTATTTGTTTTTTACTTTCTTCTAGACACGAAATAAATAAAGAAATGAAAACGCTTTTAAGTTCGGAGAGAACCAAAACGTCCTTAGAGCATCATTAGTAGATTCTAAATTTGTAATGATGGTGCTCAAAATTTTACTTTGAGCCCAAAATTTTAAAATAAAAGGTAAATGTAGAATTGGTTGGACTTGTGCAAAATAGTATAAACTGATAAAGTGAACTCCGATCTCAAAGATTATGTGGTCAAAAACTATATGAAAAACAAATATAAAATCTATAATTTAGAAAGTAGGCCGAAAAGAAATTGGGAGACTCAAGCCTTGGATTCTATGGGTGGGATGAAAATGAAAAATCTAGAAATTGGGTCAGAAA
Source organism: Iris pallida (assembly GCA_029216955.1). NCBI lineage: Eukaryota > Viridiplantae > Streptophyta > Magnoliopsida > Asparagales > Iridaceae > Iris > Iris pallida. The sequence goes on along the minus strand of JANAVB010038752.1, from coordinate 17,506 downwards.
ATGGAACTTAATATTCAACCAAATGAGCTTGACAGAGTCTGGTCCACCACGTCGAAGAAGCTCACCTTCCCCTTCCTCTCCGTAGACAGCGGATGGAGAAATCGGAATTAGGGTTAGAGTTTCTATGGAGAGAGACGATGGTCTGGAAAGTTGGAAGGGAAACCTTTGTTGTTTTACAGGTTACATTTTTTATATAAATTTCCGTTTAGTTTAGAATACGAAGCGTTTGTGGTCCAACGGTTAGGATAATTGTCTTCCAAGCAATAGACTCAGGTTCGACTCCCGGCAGACGCAGTGAGAATGTTTTCAATTTTTTATTTTTTATTTCTGTGTTGAAAAGAATGAAAAAGAAAACCAAGTAAAAAATAAAAAAGTACTGTAGTTTTCAACTTTTATGCTTATTATTTTTTGGGCCAGAAAAAAAATTAACAAAATATATTTAGCAGGGCGTTTCAATTTTATTTTTGGGTTTTTTTGTGTGAAAACGTACTAGGGTTTTTTTTTCCATTAAATTTGTTTTTTATTGTTTGTGTTTTCAAATTTTATTTTTTTGACTGAAGATTATAAAAAGAATATAAATAAAATAGTTTTCAACAATGCTACCTTGTCTGTCATTTTTTAGTAAAGCCCACGTGGCAAGAGATGATTGGAAAGGGGGGGGGGGCAGGTTTTTCGGGAGTGGGCCCCAATAGTGTCAGGGAGGGAAGACGGCGCAATAGGAGTAAAAAAATTTAACACGAACATACCATGTGCGCTTTCAACTTTAATTTTTTATTAAAAGAAAAACAAATTAAAATGCCTTTAGTAAAAACATATTCGAGATATTTTTTTATTTATTACTTCTAAGTGTAATCTTCATGAAAAAAAGTAAAATAAAAAACTTGAAAACGCTAATGGTAGGGACGTTTTAAATTTTTTTTCCCTAAATAATCTTCAAGAAAATAAATAAACTTGAAAACGCTCCTGTTAATCAGAAACATTTTGTATAAAATAATAATAAAATAATATTTTTATTAATTTCAGGAAAAAAAATGAAACGTCTATAGTAAAGACGTTTTCAATTGTATATTATTTTAAAGTTCTGAGAGAACCACTCACAATTTTATCTTTAGCCCCAAAATTGTAAAATAAAAAGTAAATATAGAATGGGTTGGACTTGTATAAAAATAGTAGAAAAATAATAAAGTGAGCTACGGTTCCAAAGATTGTGTGGTCAAAAACTAAACTGAGAGAATCACTCACAATAGTCTGCCTACTATCCATACTCTCCCCTCATATTATCTGTATCATAGCCAATGGCGTCGACACGGACTTATGGCTAGATCCTTGGATCTGCCATAAGAGTCTACTCCAAATAATTGGGTTTTCAAATGGAACGGGAGGCAGGTAGAGGAGAGCGGGTGAGCGGGGAGAGCAGCGGCAGATATCAGGCGGTGCCCGGTGGACACTACACGGAGGCAGAATGTGTGGGCCTGGAAGGAGGACTTGAAGACTGACTTCAATAGTGATTATGCACACACCATTCTACGAGTCCCCGGAGATCAACTTGATAACGCTAACATTATATGGGCAAGTTGGGTTCCTAGAAAAAATGCAGTTGTGTCTATATAAGCTCCTACTCAAGCGTCTACTTACCAAAGACAGACTACAACGTATAGGAGTTGAGCTCACGGACCTAATTGCTTACTATGTCTTCGAGAAGCATAATCAAGGCAAATTATAAGGGCACATGTTTTTTTACTCGGGGCTAGCCAGGATTAGGGCTAGCCAGGCTTTGAGGAACTTTTACTCGGGCTGTCCAAATTTATTTTTCAGGGGCTGTCCAAACCCCCACAACCCCCCCAAACCCAAAAATCACTCTCATTTGAAATTTTCCCTCTCTCTCTTCACAAACCCTAGCTTTCTTCTTCTTCTTCTACCATTTTTCTTCTCTCTCTACCGTTTCCATCCTCACATCTCTATCAAAATCCTAGTTTTTTTTTCATCATCATCATCTTCTTCTCTCCCACCATTTCCATCATCACCATCTCCATCAAAACCCTAGTTTCTTTCTCTTTCCCAATTTCGATGGCACCCAAAAATTAAATAAACTCTAAAATGCATGGAAATAAAGGATAAATACTTCTTCCCTCACAAAGAATGCGTGGAAATAAATCCTAAAATGCATATTTCACTCTATTATCAAGATTGAAATAAACCATAACATGTTTTTTTTCATTCAAAAATTTTGACTTTAGGACTGCCAGAAATTGTGGCAGTCCTGAAAGGAACTTGCTGTACAGCAAGTATCTTTCAGGACTGCCTCAATTTCTGGCAGTCCTCAATATGTCTAGGACTGCCAGAAATTGTGGCAGTCCTGCTGTAGAGCATATTCCTTTCAGGACTGCCACAATTTCTGGCAGTCCTCATTACTTCTAGGAGTGCCAGAAATTGTGACAGTCCTGTTGTACATCGAGTCTATTTCAAGACTGCCACAATTCCTGGCAGTCCTCATTACTTCTAGGACTGCCAGCAATTGTGACAGTCCTGTTGTACATCGAGTCTATTTCAAGACTACCACAATTTCTGGCAGTCCTCAATGCTTATAGGACTGTCAGAAATTGTGGCAGTCCTGATATTAACCCAATTATTCTACAACTAGGATTTCTTCTATAGTTTTCTTCTACAACTAGAATTGCATGCATAATTCTTCTATTAATAAAGAAAAATTAGTTAATAGACGAATAGATTTGATAGATTTGATAACCCAATTTCTTCTACAACTAGGGTTTCATCGATAATGTCCAAACAAGAAGAAAAAAATAAAGTAGGGTTTGGAGAAAAGATCTGAAAAATTAGAAGAGATCAAAAACCAAAATAAACTAGGTTTGTAAAAATTGATCTTCTTGTTCTTATTGTTCTTGTTCTTTTTCTTTTTCTTCTTCTTCTTCTTCTTCTTCTTCTTCTTTCTTCTTCTTCTTCTTGTGAGGAATGGAGAGTGAAGAAGAAAACAAAAATTATAAGACTATCTTTTATACCTACCACTTGGATAGCCCTGAGTAATTTTTTCAGTGGCAAACTTGTAAATAATAGAAAACAGTCACTTGGACAGCCCCGAGTAAAAAAAGGCTGTGCCCTTATAATTTGCCATAATCAATTGAACATATATACTTCAAATGCAATATGTCCAAAGTGATATGGGATTTCTGGCTCATCAAATTGGGACTCCGATCAGGATCAGAGGAAGACATAAAAGACAAGATACAGAAGATACGAGACAACAGAAGGAGAGGAGCGCACTGGTATCGAAAAGCAATCGTCAGACTTGCCTCTGCAGTATGGCACATATGGACAGAACGAAACCAAAGGGTTTTCGAAAATTGTCGAACAGTTAACATTGGGATATTTCATAATATTGAACATGATGTAAAAAGTATGGGTTATTAGGGGAGAACCCCCGCTGATTGTAACTATTTTTTTTTTGGATACATCCATAAACACTTACCAGGTTCCAAAAAATAAAAAAATAAATTATATATATATATATATTATATATATATATATATATAAATATATATATATATATTTATTTATTTATTGCGCGGCGCTCCGCATTTCTCCTCCGTCCTCCCCTGATGTCTCCCACCTGGCCTCCGGAGGTGCTGGCTTGCGCCGCCAGCTCCACCTTCTCTACCAATCCCTCCCCTCCCTAGTTCACCCGCCCCGCCAGCTCCCCCTTCCTCCTCGCGCCTGACCCTCTTCCCGTGCAGGACCCTCGGAGTAGCCTCCCCTCCTCTCCTCTGGTTTCGTCGGCCGAGCTCCAGCTCCCTGCCGCCAGGGCGCTCGGGCCTGCCGGCGCCGGCGTCGCCGGCCCACCTTCGGAGCCCCATCCCGTTACCGCTTCTCCTGGATTACGAATCCACCCTTCCCCCCCTCGGGTTCCGCAACCCACATCTGCTCTGGCCTCGGGCCCCCCGCCCCTGGGCTCCTCGAGATCCTACCCCTGGGCGCATCCACGAGGAGCCCCCTTTCTCTTGCGTGGAGCCTTCTCTTTGCGCGGCGCCAGCTGACCTTTCTGTCACTCTTTCGCATCTGCAGGCTTGTGGCCTCCCTTCCTTTGCGCAGGATCACCTCGTGGAGCAGCAAGCTGCTTTTGCTCGAGTCATTCAGGACTTTCCTCCCTTTGCGCAGGCCCCGTGCGCAATCCAGTCCCCCCTCCTTTGCGCAGGCCCCGAGCGCAATCCTTCCCCCTCCCTCATTTCGCAGGCCCCGAGCGCTATCCATCCCCCTCACTCTTTGCGCAGCCCTCTCGCGCTCTCCATTCAACCTCTTTTCCCTCCTCCCCTTGCGCTCCCCCTGACTCCCGCTGCGCGTTCCCCATCTCCCCTCAGCTTCCACCCGCCTCCCTAGCGCCCGCCCACTCCTGGTTTCCCCGTCCGCCATGGCTTATCTCCGTCGCCCTTCACTCCCCCCGCATCCGTCCGTCCGCCTTAGCCCCCTCTCCCCCCTTCAGTTGGCGATCTCCCCCATGTCCCTGAGCGCTCCCCAACCCCCCCGTTCCCGTCCTCTCCGGGTCCCATCCTCCTCCCAAGGCCCCCCAGGGTTCCCCCCTGGGCCGGGGGTGTCCCCTCCCCCCCTCATCGCCTGGGCAGCAGGCCCAATCCTTCTCCATCCCCATCCCAGCTTCCGGGCACGCGCCTCACCCGAGCGGCCTCCGCCCTCCCATGTCGGCGCGTCGGGATCCGCTCCCCCCGACCCTCCCCCTCCTTCCTATGCCGCCATGCTTCGCCCGGACCTCACCCCCCCGAAGGGCTCTATCTTCCCTGACGTTCGACTTCAGACATTGAGTACTCTCTCGAGAACTCCACCCCCGTCATCCCATTCTCGGATTCGGAACTATCGTCGCTGTCGGCGGCCTTTCCCACACTTTCATTCTCAAATTTTCCACCGGGTGCCCCAAACTTCCTAGGGTACAGGAAGCGATCGCCAAATGGAATCTCTCGTCGGATTATCGAGTTGCCCCCCGATCCTAAACACATTCTCCTACACCTATCCTCCGACCGTGATCATAGGACCGTGTGGTCCAAGGGTACCTGCAAGATCGACACCCACCAGATGAAGATTATTAAGTGGTCTCCTGATTTCAACACCAAAGAAGACTCAGCGACGGTGGCAGTCTGGGTTACCCTACCCAATCTTCCTCTCATCTGCTTTGTCCCGGCGGCGCTTCAACGCATAGCCAACTCATTCGGGACGTTCGTGGCTTCGGCGCCCGAGACCAGTAACCTCACCAAAGCCCACTACGCCAAAATCTGCGTCGAACTGGATCTCTCTGCAGAACTTCCCAATTTCATCTCTATCGAGCTAGGCAACCACACCCACACCCAACAGATCCTCTACGACAACCACATACTGTACTGCAACCACTGCCGCCTTAGAGGCCACCTTCCCAAGCACTGTCACCGCCTGCATCCGGAGCTTAAAAGGAAGCCCTCCAGAAAAGACAGCGACCTCCCGGAGGGAAGCAGTCGCCCATTCTTCTACTTCCAAATTCTCATATCAGATTCGACTCCAGCTACGGTGAGCCAGTCTCCATCGAACCACCGAGCAGGGCCCTTATCCCCTTTATACCCCAACACATAGAGATCTCTAATCAATTCGCCATTCTCGACTCAGAAGACCGGGAGACCGGTAACCTTCAAGGAAAATCCTGCTCCCCCGAGCCCCCGCCCCTCCCCCTCCTCTCCCGAGCTCGGAGGACGACCCTTCAGGCATAGCAAACCTCCGAATTCTCACCTCCAGCAAGGGAAGCGAACCCCCGTCCATCCCCACTCCCACGAAACCCATCAGTCCTCCAGCTCCATCCCAGTCGAAGACGCCCTAGCTATTCTCGGTCCCGACCAAGTGAGGAGAGGTCTTCAAGTCTTAGCCGCAGGAGCTCCCCTCCAGCACCTGCTGATTGAGAATACGCACGACTCCCTAATTATTCCTTCGGAGGACACGGCTGTCGACTCTGCTGGCAACTTGATTGGCCCCTCCAACCTTGGAGAGACCCACAAGTCCTTGCCGCAGGAAGCCCCCCCGGCTCCGGACACCCACCAACACAGGAAATCAGGCACCGACAAAACCGTAACCATACTAACCAGATCCGCCGCAAGGCGAAACAAAAAACACCCCCACAACCCCCCAAATGCTAACATCATATCTTGGAACGTTCGAGGTCTGGCTAATAAACCGACACTACAGAGAATTTCCAGCCTTCGGAAAACCCACAAGATCGACATCTTCATCATCATTGAACCTAAAATCCCCTCCAGACGTCTTAAATCCACCCAGCTGGCTCTGGGCCTACCAACGGCTATAGCCGGCAGGCACGACATCTGGATTCTTGGGTCGAAGGATGTTAAACTCGACGTCATCCAGGACACCAATCAAGTTCTCTCCTGCCGGATCGCCCACCCCTCCCTGCCGGAGCGGGCTATCATTTCTGCGGTCCACGGTAGCTGTGTCATCGCAGAGCGGAAAATCCTCTGGAATGACCTTCTCGATACCTATATCCACAACACCAACACCCCTTGGCTTTGTATCGGAGACTTTAACGCCATCACCCACAGAGAAGAGAAGATCGGAGGTCGTCCCCCCTAGCAGCTATGCAAGACTTCAACAACTTCATCTTCAATGCCCACCTAACTCCCCTCCAGTTCAGAGGCAGTGAATTTACTTGGTGCAACATGCAGGATGGACACCGTCGTCAATACTCCAGATTGGACAGAGCCCTCACCAACGCCAGCTGGCACAGCATGAGGATCTCCTCCACCCTGTCCCACCTCAACTCCACAGAATCTGACCACGCCCCCATCCTGATGGAAATCAAAAACAAATCCAATCCATCCAAAAAGAACTTCCAATTCCTTGACTTTTGGATCGACCACCCGCAATTCCTGACCATAGTGGCCGAAGCGTGGAACAGCCAGGATTTCCCTAATCCTCTCACTCGGGTTACCAACAAGCTCAAAGCCACCAGGAAAGCTCTTTCCAATTGGAGCAAACACGCTTTTGGGGATATTTTCCAAGCTATTCGCGCCGCAGAGGACGACGTTACCCGAGCCGAAGCTTTATTCCTTTCCGACCGTTCTCCTGAGGCCAGAAGAGCCTTGAATCTCACCAAAGCCACTCTCAAATTCAGGCTCAAAGTCGAGACCGAATTTGGAAGCAGAAAGCTAGACTGAAATGGGACAGCGACGGGGACAAGAACTCCAAATATTTCTACGCCTGCGTCAACGGCAAAAGAAACAAGCTTTCGATTCACCATATCGCAGACGAGCACGGAATCACCAGATCCGACCATAAGGGATCCAAGAGGCGGCCACAGAATTCTACACTAAACTATTCTCCAAGGAGACGGTCCACAAAGACATTTCTTTCCTTGACCAAATCCCCACCATCATCAACGACGCCAACAATGCGCTGCTGGAGCGGCCTCTGTACGAACAAGAAGTTAAAGCCGCGGTGTGGGCCTTGAACGCGCACTGCGCCCCTGGTCCAGACGGCTTTTCAGGCACCTTCTTTCGCACTTGCTGGGAAATCATCAAGTAGGACATCACAGACGCGGCCATCGCCTTTCTGGAAGGAGCTCATTACCCCAAAGCCATCTCCAGCGCCAATCTCATCCTCATTCTGAAAAAGATAACCCCAATTCCTTTTGTGATTTTCGGCCTATCAGTCTTTGCACATTTACCAACAAAATTATCTCCAAGATCATCGCGTCCAGAATGACTGATACTCTCCCTAAAATCATTTCGGAAGAGCAAAGCGGATTCGTCCGCGGTCGGAACATCCAAGACAACATCATGCTGGCCCAAGAACTCATCACCTGTATGAAATTTCCAGCCAGAGGGGGCAACATCGCCATCAAGATCGACATGGAAAAAGCTTATGACAGACTTATTTGGCAATTCATGATTTGGGTCTTCAGAGCTTTCGAATTCTCCGAGAACTGGACCAACATCGTGTGGAGATCCATCAGCAACTCCTGGTTCTCAACTGTTATCAACGACCATGCCGATGGATTCTTCAAATCTAGCCGCGGAGTAAGACAGGGCGACCCTCTTTCGTCCACTGTTTTCATTATCGTTGCTGACGCTCTGAGCAGAAACCTCAACAACATGGTCAACACCCCCAACTTCCAGCATTACCACACTGCCAGCGGATGCCCCATCATCACCCACCTAGCCTTCGTCGACGATTTACTCATCTTCTCCTCCGGGGACATCGGATCGATGGAGGTTGTTCACAATACCCTGAAGCGGTACTCCAGATGTTCAGGCCACCTCTCAAAGAGCACTATTTATGCCCACCACAACATCAATCTCGAGAACGCGACCAGACTCACCAACCTAACTACTATAGCGGTGGCTCACCCTCCTTTCATCTACCTCGACTGCCCTCTGACGTACGGGAGATCCAACGCCAGCATCTTTGAGAACCTGATCTCCAAAATCAGAACCAAAATCGAAGGATGGCATAACGCCACCCTATCCCCAGGAGGGAAAATTATCCTCATTAAGCATGTTCTCAATTCCATCCCCATCCACACCCTGGCGGCCTGCTCTCCGCCAAGGAACGTTACCGCATCGATTGAGAAGATCTTCTGCAACTTCTTCTGGGGGCACAATAAGGGTCAAGACAAACAGCACTGGGCCAGCTGGGATTCATGGCCATCCCCACCGAGTCCGGCGGGCTTGGTTTCTCCAAACTCGATCACATCGTCAAGCCTTCTTTATGAAACTGTGGTAGAAATTACGTACCAGCCAAAACCTGTGGACCATATTCATGAAGGCCAGGTACTTCAAATTCATCCATCCTGTGTCGGCCTCTGCGAACAGCAGATCCTCTGCGGCTTGGCGTCGCATTCTTCATGGCCGCGATTTGGCCAAGCCTGCGATCAGACTCCAGCTGGGCTCTGGCGAGGCCAACCCCTTCCTGGAAAGGTGGACTGGTGACTGCCTTATCCCGAACATTACTGAATCCCCCAGAAACAGCAAGATCAAAGACCTGTGGAACCCCACCAACAATGTTTGGAATTGGGACAGGATTCGAGAGTGGTCAGACAACGAAACTGTGGACAGCATTCGTCAGCTAGGTCTTATCATTGGGACCGACGCAGACAATCTGAGGTGGTCGCCGGCTGCATCAGGTGCGTTCTCCATACGATCGGCTAGATCTTTGATCCTTGAGATCGGGCCGGATCCTTTCATCGCGCGTTTTTGGCATTCTTGTATCCCTAAGAAATGGTCCTTCCTTCTGTGGAGAGTCATAAAAAAGAAACTGCCCACCGACGAAAACCTTCACTCTATCGGCTTCAGCTTGGCGTCCGCTTGCAATTGCTGCACTGAGCGTCAGACAAAAACTATTGACCACATCTTCCAGGAGGGACGCCTCCCTGACCAAATCTGGAGCACCCTTAACCGCACCTACAACACCTATCCAGGAGACGGGCGCTTTATCGATCTTCTGGACAACTGGGGATCCGCCTCCCACGGCTACCAGATCGTAGCAGCGGCTGCCACCTGGGCAATCTGGAAAAATTGCAACAAAGCGAGGTACGAGGGTCACCAATACTCGGCCGATCAGCTTATCCGGGAAATTCAACGGCAATGCCGTAAAAGGAGTTCTCTCTGCTCCCACACATCTCCGGCGTTTTGGCAACAGCTTCCCCCCTAGTGGCGACGGCTACGTCTGTCTCTTCCCCTGTCTTTCCTTTTTGGTATACTTGTCCCTGTATACGTGTCAGGCTTCTTTTTGTGCCTTGATCAATAAAGAGAGGGGTTTTGGTAAAAATATATATATATATATATATATATATATATATATATATATATTATATATATATATATATATGTTGTGAAACCCTTAGATATTCACCATTATGTCATGAGTTACACATGACCCTTGGGATCATGTAACTCATGACCCTTGGGTTATGTAACTCTTGACCCTTGGGTTGCCCCTTATCACTATATATATGGCCCTTGCCATATGATGAAATGAATACGAATAAAAATACTATTCTACAATATCTCGTCTCCCTTCAAACACGTTATCAGCACGATTGCTGAAGTAAGGAGAATCGACGTCCAGATCTCGACGTCATCCTTCTTTTTTTTTCCCTAGTCGATCCGACCAGAGGCTGGTAACACTTCTTAAATTTTTTTTACAAATTAATTGTTTGAATGAAAATTAGCAATATATATATCTAACAATCTAAAAGTGATATTCTTTAGCTTCAATCTATTTGTCACTTTTGAGATGTGTTTAGTAAATCTGTGTTAAAATATGTCAGCAGTTCAGAGCTTTGTTGTTAATATGATTATGTGAATTTCTATAAGTTGTATATTCCCTTTTATATCTGCAGCTTTATCTCTGAAGTATTGAGCTTAACATTCAATTGCCAAGTTTATTTTATATATATTTTTTATTCTTGTCTATGATGTTACTAGTATTATAGAAGTTTACTAGCAGAATTACTTCGAGCTTTAAAATTCCATAGACATATTAATATCCTGGTTTGGTGTTCATTTACATTATAATTCAATGCACCTGTTTAAGAAGACCATCGAGGAAAATTGATCTCCTAAGTATACAAATGAAGTTTGCTTTTGCCAGAATTAAAAATAGTGATAAATAATTATTCTGTCTTTCTGTTGTATTTCATCAACGTTTCCTCATCTAGCTAGCACAACAAACTTGTGAGTCTAGGAAAAACAAACTTATATGTGACATCGTATCATGATTATCTTCTCAAGAAATTGAGTAAAACAGCTTCAAAAATTTAGTTTCTGGACTGAACTGTTTTATTAAGCACCGTGATATTTTTATTATGAGCTCTGTAACATTTATATGCATAAATATTTAATTTTAATTTATGCATGTTTTTCACATGATAGATAAAATGGCCAAAATAGCGAGTGTCGATTTTGAAGTACTAGATGCTGCTGGAAAAAAATTATTTGAGCTGGCACGTGGACCTGAAGTTCCACTTACGTGCCCAGGGCTTATTAGCCACAATTTCAACTCCTCTTCCATCGGCTCTGGCCACTGGTACGAGAAATACAGCAGACACTGCTGTGGTTGTTTCTACAGTGAAAGTCTCTGATATAGATAAGGCGAAAGCCATTATCTACATCAGAAGACACATTGATCGGACCCTGAAGGCCGAATACCTCACTGTAGAAGACCCAAAGGAATTGTGGACTGCACTGGAGGACCGCTATAAACATCAAAAATATGTAATCCTCCCACGTGCAAGGTATGAGTGGGAAAACCTTCGACTTCAGGACTTTAAGTCCGTAGCTGAGTACAACTCAGCTCTCCATAATATCACCTCACGCCTGAAGTTGTGTGGTGAAGAAGTCTCGGAGTATCGTATGTTGGAAAAAACTTATACATCCTTTCACGAGAAGGACGCAATCCTCATGCAACAGTACCATGAACGAAAGTTCACAAAGTACTCTGAATTGCACTCCACTCTGATGATGGCAGAGCAAAACAGAGAACTTCTCTTGGCCACTCATAACCTACGCCCTGCAGGCTCAGCTCCTCTCCCAGAAACTCATTTTTCTTCCAAGAAGCAGAAGAAAATAAGATCAGATCTAACATGGGGAATGCCCATAAGAGGCTGGCCAGAAGTCCACCCCAGAATAACTTTCATCCCCAGAGCAGCAAAAGTGGGACAAGAAAAAGTGGAAGAAGACCACAAAACTGATGTCCATTCCCAAGAAAAATTGGGAGGACAAATGCCACAAATGTGGCATGACTGGACACTGGTCCAGAAACTGTCGCACCCCCGCGATATCTACAAAATCTGTATCAAGCAAGCCAGAAGTCTCAAGTTGAAACAAATCTGGTAGAAAAGCAGCCGTCTACTCAGTTCTCGGCGGAAGACTTCGAGAACGACGACCTACTCGACTAGAGCCACTATCTTATTTCATGCTTTTAAAAACTTGTTGCCGCATTTTCATATTATGCTTCTCTTTTAAATTTCTTGAAAAATAATATTTATTCTTACATTTGACAAAGAAAATTTTACGAAGTCTCTCCGAATAGGCTCACCTATTTGGGTATGATGTCAGAAAGAACTTGGGGCTTGGTTCTTAAGAGGTCCCCGGTGACCCTCCTCCCTTATTTTCTCACCTGGTCATATTTACGTAGAGCTACCGAAAGGGATGACCGAATATTTTTTTTTTTGCTCAAATTGTATTTATAAATTATGCATTTTTGCAAGCAACTTATTGACCTCTCTATATCGGTCCGTCGATCGATATAAGAGAATTTCTTTTTAAAACAAAAATTGTATTTCAAACTGTTGTTTTAATTACGATGGTTTGTTGTTTTTTTTCATAGATCTATAGATGAAGTATGAATGCCTTGTGGACATCGCCTCGACGCACACAATCCTTCGAGAAAAAAGCTATTTTTATAGCTTAAATGATTATGACGGTCCTGTTATTACGATATCAGGACTATTAAACATAATAGAAGGATCTGGTGAAGCAATTATATTGCTCCCAAATAAAATAAGACTAATAATAAAAAATGCACTATTCTCTCCTAAATCAAATAGGAACCTCATAAGTTTCAAGGACATTCGTTTAAACGGATATCACTTAAAAACAATGAAATAAATAAGGCAGAATATCTGTATGTTACTCGTCTAAAAGATGGTTCAAAAACTATCTTAGAATGATTCAAGGGACTCCCGTCGGGTCTCTATCATACTCATATTCAATCAACAGAAGCTAACATGATTGTGCACCAGAAGTGTCATTCATCGCCAAAATTTAAACTTTGGCATAATAGACTGGGTCACCCAGGATCAGCTATGATGAACCGAATCATGAGCCAATCCAGTGGACACAACCTGCAGAACCTGAAGATTCTTCAGAAGTATGATTACTCATGTCTACCTTGTTTTCAAGGCAAACTTATAACGAGACCATCCCTTTTGAAAGTGGGACAAGAGTCTCCTAGCTTCTTAGAAAGAATTCATGGAGACATTTGCGGACCTATTCACCCCGCAAGTGGTCCATTTAGGTACTTTATGGTACTTATAGATGCATCTACTAAATGGTCTTATGTGTGCCTTTTGTCCACCCGCAACTTAGCTTTTTCTAAGCTATTGGCACAAATAATTAAGTTGCGGGCTCATTTCCCCGATAACCATATCAAAAAATTAAGACTTGATAATGCGGGTGAATTTACTTCACAGGTTTTTTCAAGACTATTGCCAAGCAACTGGCATCGAAGTTGAACATCCTGTAGCTCATGTTCACACCCAGAACGGGTTAGCAGAATCTCTTATTAAGAGATTACAATGGATTGCTCGTCCATTGTTGATGCAGTCATAGTTGACTGTGGAAGCTTGGGGTCATGCTATATTACATGCCGCATCTCTTATTAGAATACGACCTTCTGGAGGTCATATTCTATCTCCGGTGCAGCTCACTTATGGTTCACCTCCAAATATCTCTCATTTGAGAGTTTTTGGTTGTGCTGTTTACGTCCCCATTGCTCCCCCACAGAGGACCAAAATGGGTCCACAACGTCGATTAGGTTTCTATGTTGGGTTTGACTTACCCTCTATAATTAGATACCTAGAACCCCTGACGGGTGACGTATTTAAGGCACGTCTTGATGACTGTGAGTTTGATGAAGGATTATTTCCTAAACTGGGCACACAGTCTAAGAAGCCAGAAGCTTCTAAGATAATTTCTTGGGACACAAAAACTTTGTCTCATTTTGATCCGCGTACAAGTCAATATGAAGATGAGATCCTGAAGATATTACATCTTCAGAATACTGTACATCTACTTCCGGATACATTTACTGACAACCAAAAGATTGTCAGATCACACGTCCCTGCTGCCAACACGCCAGCTAGGATTGACATCCCCAAAGATGGATGCAATCCACCGGCAGCAGAATGGCAATACCTCAATTAAAAAGAGGACGTCCACCAGGTTCGAGAGACAAAGTCCCTCGTAAAAGAAAAAAATCCTGGAGAAATTAAGAAGATCCCAACACAGGATGCTGAGCTCAGATCAGCTACCTCTCCCCTTCTAGTTTTCCCTGAAGAGGAACAAACAGGAGAATATTATTAAATTATGTACGTACTGGAGAGGTACTGAACAGAAAAAGCACAGTCGTCGATGATGATTTTTCGTTCAATATTGCCGTTCACATCACTGAAAATGACGATGACATCGATCCACGGTCTCTAGCGAATGTAAACGCAGAGGCGATTGGCCAAAGTGGAACGAGGCAATAGGAGTAGAGCTGGACTCACTCTTGAAACGCGAAGTCTTTGGACCAGTAGTCCAAACACCTGAAGGTGTAAAACCTGTGGGATATAAATGGATCTTCACAAGAAAAAGAAATGAACACAACATAGTTGTGCGCTACAAAGTATGCCTTGTAGCACAAGGTTTCTCCCAGAAACCGGGAATAGATTATGAAGAAACATATTCTCCGATCATGGATGGGAATACCTTCAGATTCCTGATCAGCCTCTCTTCTCTGAAAAGTCTAGAAATGCAGCTCATGGACGTTGTGACTGCATATCTTTATGGCAATATAGATAAAGATATCTATATGAAACTCCCTGAAGGATATAAAATTTCACCAGAGAAAACAGATAGACCTCGGGACACCTATTCTGTGAGGTTACAAAGATCATTGTACGGTCTTAAACAATCAGAAAAAATATGGTATAACAGACTAAGTGAGTTCTTGCTACGCAAGGATTTACTAATGACCTCCTAGTTTTCCCTGAAGAGGAACAAACAGGAGAAATATTATTAAATTATGTACGTACTGGAGAGGTACTGAACAGAAAAAACACAGTCGTCGATGATGATTTTTCGTTCAATATTGCCGTTCACATCACTGAAAATGACGATGACATCGATCCACGGTCTCTAGCGAATGTAAACGCAGAGGCGATTGGCCAAAGTGGAACGAGGCAATAGGAGTAGAGCTGGACTCACTCTTGAAACGTGAAGTCTTTGGACCAGTAGTCCAAACACCTGAAGGTGTAAAACCTGTGGGATATAAATGGATCTTCACAAGAAAAAGAAATGAACACAACATAGTTGTGCGCTACAAAGCATGCCTTGTAGCACAAGGTTTCTCCCAGAAATCGGGAATAGATTATGAAGAAACATATTCTCCGATCATGGATGGGAATACCTTCAGATTCCTGATCAGCCTCTCTTCTCTGAAAAGTCTAGAAATGCAGCTCATGGACGTTGTGACTGCATATCTTTATGGCAATATAGATAAAGATATCTATATGAAACTCCCTGAAGGATATAAAATTTCACCAGAGAAAACAGATAGACCTCGGGACACCTATTCTGTGAGGTTACAAAGATCATTGTACGGTCTTAAACAATCAGAAAAAATATGGTATAACAGACTAAGTGAGTTTCTTGCTACGCAAGGATTTACTAATGATAAAGTCTGCCCGTGTATCTTTATAAAAGATCGGGAACATGATTTCTTATAGTCGCCGTTTATGTCGATGATTTAAATCTCATTGGATCTCCTGCAGAGATCACTGAGATATCTGAAAGCCTTAAGACAACTTTTGAAATGAAAGACCTAGGGAAAACAAAGTATTGTCTTGGCTTACAGATCGAACACCTAAAGGGTGGTATCCTGTTACACCAATCTACATATGCACGAAGATTACTTAAACAATTCTACATGGATAAATGCCATCCCCTTAGTACACCAATGGTCGTTCGATCATTGGATGTAAAGAAGGACCCTTTCCGTCCACTGGAAGAGGGAGAGGAATCATTAGGTCCTGAAGTACCTTACCTAAGTGCCATTGGGGCACTACTCTATCTGGCTAACTGTACGCGTCCTGATATAGCATTTTCAGTTAACTTATTAGCCAGATACAGTACAGCGCCCACAAAGTGCCACTGGAATGGAGTGAAGCATCTTCTGCGCTACCTCCAAGGGTCTATAGACCTAGGACTATATTACCCGAATAGTGGGTCTTCCACTTTACTTGGTTATTCAGATGCAGGTTATAGATCAGATCCCCACACAGAGAAATCACAAACTAGATTTGTGTTTACTTTCGGTGGTACGGCTATCTCCTGGAGGTTCGTCAAACAGACCAGTGTGGCTATCTCATCCAACCATTCTGAACTCCTGGCAATCCATAAAACAAGCAAAGAGTGTGTTTGGCTTCGCTCTGTCATTCAGCACATTTGGCATCTACTTGGCCTGAAGACTGGTGAACTTGAGCCTACTACCCTTTTTGAAGATAATGCAGCATGCGTAGCTCAACTTCAGAAAGGATACATGAAGAGTGACAAGACGAAGCACATATCCCCCAAATTCTTCTGGACGCACGACCTTCAAGAGAAAGGACAAGTCAAAGTACAACAAATTCAATCTTGTAATAACTTAGCAGATTTGTTTACCAAAACACTGCCACGATGTACTTTTGTAAAGCTTGTAAGAGGAATAGGGATGAGACAACTAAAAGACCTGCAAGCCTGAAGCTTGTATAGATCAGGGGGAGTAAAACTATAGGATTGTACTCTTTTTCCTTAGGACTGATGGTTTTTCCCACTGGGTTTTCCACAACCAAGGTTTTAATGAGGCAAACCAAGTTTACTCTGGATCCAGCAGTATCCACCCTATTAGCTTATTGAAACCTGAAGTATTTCATAAGTAGATCCAAGGAAATGGATGAATAAGGGGAAGTGTTTGAAACCCTTAGATATTCACCATTATGTCATGAGTTACACATGACCCTTGGGATCATGTAACTCATGACCCTTGGGTTATGTAACTCTTGACCCTTGGGTTGCCCCTTATCACTATATATATGGCCCTTGCCATATGATGAAATGAAGACGAATAAAAATACTATTCTATAATATCTCGTCTCCCTTCAAACAATATATTATATATATATATATATATATATATATATATTATATATATATATATAGATATATATACTTTTTTTGAAGCAAAGACCACTTGTATATATATATATATATATATAGATATATATATATATATATATTATATATATATATATATATATATTATTTTTACTTTTTTTGAAACAATAGGTAATTGTGGCGAACTCGCCTACACTGGGCTCGAACTCCCGACCACTTGGGCTGCATGCATCTCTTTAACATATATATATATATATTATATATATATATTATTTATATATTATATATATATATATATATAATATATATATCTATATATACTATCATAACCCGTGCCCATAGGGCATGGTTCATTTAAGGTATTCCCCCTCAAAATTTTGAACCCCCAATTTTAAACGAACAATAATTATGAGGCCCCCATCAAAATATTAAATCCCAACCCCTGCTGGATGTGAATTTTCTTTGGATTCCCCATAAAATCCCAATCTCAAAATGTTCATCCACAACCAATAGAGTGCAAACCCCACTCTTTGGAT
>JANAVB010038749.1:0-22753 GCA_029216955.1 Iris pallida | reverse complement strand
ATATATATATATATATATATATATGGGTGTGTGTGGTGTGTGTGTGGTGTGTGGTTTACCTCAGCTAGTTCCTGGAGATGATTACCTCAGCATTCACATTAGGAGTTGGTGTCTAGACACATGAGCTCAAGCGGATCTTCTTCGAGGCCTGTGAATATCCGATGGCGGGAAAGAGTGGCCTTAGAGCTATTGAGAACACCAAAAAAAGTACAAATTCACTTCAAATTATTTTCTTTTAGTCCAGATCCAGTTTAATATAAATTGCTACTAATCTTGTTCATAATTTTTCATGATCAAGTTCTTATCTAAATATGTTAATATTTGCAGCAATATAATTGGATGACCCCATGCTTTATCCTTTCTCGGTTGATGGATCCACAAAAGAAAGATATTGAGCATGATGAAATGCATTGTGATACTTCTTCCATCAGAAGCCAACTAATATTGAGCATAATGTGGTTTTGTGTATTTCATTCAGACGACTTCTTTCACAAAATGATTTTGCGTATTCTCTTCATATTTTTCCCGAACTATATCTAATTGGAGACTCGTAGTTCCATTGAACAGGGAGGGCGCTCCTCCAGACAAGTTTAGAGAAGCACACAGAAACGTGATGGTAGCCAACCATCCAGATGCAGGAGGGAGCCATTACTTTGCTTCGAAGATCAGATGCAGGCGGGAGCCATTAACCCACATACTTGTAAGCTTTGATTTTTTCATGGAGATTGGAAGTTTACTGTTTGTAGTTGATTTTTGGTACTAAGGCTACTAGCATTACCGTCTAGTTGACTTCTATTTTATACAATTTTTAAATTAAAATTTCTTACTCGATGGCTTTTGTAAAGATGACTTGATTCTATTTAATCAAATACAAAGTCATGAAAAGAACTTGTAAAATTATAGCCACCAACTTGAATCCAATACGAAGTCATGAAAAGAAATATCATTTCTCTTAGTTTCATATGGATGTTTTTCTTTCTCTAACTGCTTGAATGAATTCTTCTCCACTTCACATGATGCTTTAGAACGTATTACAGCATGTAGGGTCAATTTTTACTACTTTTTACAACTTTTTTTTAGAGAGAATGCCATGAGAACTCTCCCTTTGCATTTCATTATGAAGAGTTTTATGGAGAAAAAGAAAAAACAAACTTATGAAATCAGCCTCAAGTGCCGCATATTAACTCATAGAGAGTTGAGTTCATGGTTGTTCATGTGCTGCATATTAACTCATTTGTAAGCTCTAGCTCTAGACAGAAACATAAGGCAAATTGTCTTCTTTGTTAACATCTGTTGTTATTGTAGTCTTCTTTTACTAGATGCAGACATAAGACAGAAACATAAGTTTATGGAGTCTTCCAAATCTGGTTATAGGACAAAAATAATCTTAGATCCTACAATCTGCAGGAATTCCTCATCTGATCTTATTTTACTAGATGCAAATAGGAAATTAGGGTTCTCTCTTGCTGATGAAATTTCATATCATGTTGATCAGATATTGGACTTTAACACAACAACTAGCACACCATGCTGTCAATGGCTGTAATTTAAGAGTTGGTGATCTTCTTGGAACTGGAACCATCAGTGGACCTGTAGGTAAAGAATTTGATACGTTCAAGTTTATCCATCTTATTACTTTGTTCTCCTATTATAAGCCTTTTATTAAGGAGTCGTGAATACTTTGCTTGTTTGATGAATTTTTTTGTGATGGGTATCCAAACAGGATCCAGAGTCTTATGGATGCTTGCTAGAGCTGACATGGAATGCACAAAAACCGCTTACCATAAATGGTTCTGATCGCAAATTCCTAGAAGATGGAGATGAAGTCATTATTACGGCATGTTACAAGGTTCAATATTATAAACTTCAATTTTAGCAATAGTTTATTTTAATTCTTTGTTCTTTCCATCAAAATTTGTTTCGTTGGTTTCCTTCAATAGCTCTTCAGTTTTCTACTTCACATGATCTTTTCTCTTCAGTGATCTGTCTTAAATTAGTTTTAAAGAAGCCAACACAGCTAGCCATAGTAATATATGACTTCATTGTTGCATAAATCTTTTTCTCGTTGAGACAAATATGGCATGTTTATTCCAGATTGTCAATACAACTCTTGTGTATTTTTTAAAATTTTTAATTACTCATCATAAAACATTAGCAGAAGGAGGCTCGGTTTCCTCTTACACTTACCCATCGTTATTTTATATCGTCATGAACCTTCCTGAACAACAATTGTTTGATGCATCTTCTCTCTCTGGAATTGTTTTCTATTCCTTTCGGTCCTAGTATGCCAACTAGTTACTACTAGAGACACCCTTGCTAGATCTCCTATTTGATCTTTTTCTTTGTTTATATATGTATTGCAATCTTATCTGGTAAAACTTAACATCCCTCATGAATCTGTTGCAACTAGCCTTGCACCGTCCATAAATAATGATATCGACCTTTATACCATTGTAATTTATTTGGTAACCCCCTACTGAATCTGTTGTAACGGCTTGCTACTTTATGCATCCTACACTGCTTGTTACATATTTAGCAACTTAAGCTGCTTCCTTTGTAATTGCAAGAGCATGTGGGGGATACGAAAAGGGAGATAACCAGAATCTATAGGTCAATCTTTCACTCTTTAGTCTTATCATCCCTTTAGCTTGTTACATATTTAGCAACTTAAGCGGCTTCCTTTTGTTCTATCTACAATATTGTAGATATCCAATTGTTTGGGAAGTCCAGATCTTTTCGATATAATTATGCTCTAAAGTGTTCTGACTGATGGAGGATTCAGAGGGAGAGCTTTTTTTGTTATTTTAGAGAATCTTACAAAAAGAGTTACTTTTTTTTCCTCTTCTTTGCTTCTTCTCATCTCTTCTTTTACTACACAGTCCAAATTTGACATCAGCTGAACAGAGGCAAGCAGTAATCTTTATGGGTCCAAATTTGACATCAGCTGGATCATGGGTAAGTGTCTTGCATTTGTAGGCAGTAATCTTTATACGATAACGTTTTTCTGATGTGTATATACAGAGGGTTCATTTTGTAGGAAAATGTGTATCTGCAGCCAATGTACAGTTTGACAGGTACCTGCAGAGAGGTTTTCTGAAGTTTGTCTTCTTATTTGTTTGAAAAATCAATAAATTTTTTTATAGTACCTTTATTTTTAGGGTACAGTGTTGACTTTTGAAGGGATATACAATGTTGGCTTTTGAAGGGATGTCACAATTTGGTGTTGGTGAATGATGTTTCAATGTTTTGAGGCCGGCTGCCCTAAAAGGGAAAGATGTATATATTTTTGAATTTTGAAATGTAATGGTGATATGTCGGTGAAACAAAAGTTGAAAAAAGAGTGATATATTTTGAAATATAATTAAGATGATGTGATATTTGAATATTTTTAATGAAATATTTCAAATGTTAGTTAAATTTTATATTTCTGTTGTCTCAGGAAATTAATATGTTTTTTTATAACGCACTGAATTATGAGCATTGACAGGTGATATATTTGTGTGTGAATGACAGAACAGAACGTTAGAAAGTTTATGTATAAGTTCTTTTTATAACATTTCATGAACGCTTTCTGAATAGTTTCAGAAGCAGATCATTTTAGTAAGCATTATGTATATATAATCTATTCATAACGCTTTAGGATAGATATGTTATATATAATGTTAATATTAATATCGTTTTTAAATTTTATGTTATATATAATTGACTTAATTATGTCATTTTTAATAAAAAGTGTCACATAAGAGTAAGTAATATATAACGGTTTTTCTAAACTTTTATAACATCCGTGTTAATGACGGTTGCCTGCTTCAAAAAAATCGTCATAAATTGTCATATATGACGGTTTTTACCCGTCATAAAATGGTAATTTTCTTGTAGTGGGACCTCTGGAAGTCCTTGCTCTCCTGACTTTTTGATCGAGGAGGAGATGGCCACCTTATCTCTGGTTCTTTTTCTGTCTTTTTGTACTTACTTGTAAAGGCTTCGACATTTTGCGCCTTTATATGAATAAAGCAGGAGAGTTTTGCCAAAAAAATAATATATATATATATATATATATATATATATATATACCGTCCCCTTCCCCGACAGCGCCCGCCTCGTCACCCCCCCCCCCCCCCCGGTGGAGTTCCCCCTACTCCGTCGCCTGATGTTCGGCCTGGCTCGCTCCCCACCGCACCGGCGTCACCTCCACCCTTCTCTCCTCTCGCCTCGCCCCTGCAGTGGCCCCCTCTCTCGACTGGGTCCTCCTTGCGGCTCCCAGCGTCCGCCTCCCCCTCCGGCGTCTCTGGAGCGGCCGCCTCTCGCTTCCCCACTCCGGGGTTCCCTTCCCCCCCTAGCGAGTGGCGAGCTCCCCCCGGGAGCACCCCCTGCTCAGGCGTGGCCCTCTCAGATCTCGGCGTCACCGCTCCTGGCGCTCCCCATCAGCGTCGCCCTACGGCGCTCCCTCCGCCACTTGCCGGAGGCCCCTCCCTCTCCCCCTAGCCGGCGGTAGGCCACGCCCGGAGGTCGAGCCCCTAGCTCCCTCCTTCCTAAGCTCTCCGCTGCGCCCGGTCCGCCGTTCCTCTCGGCTTCGCCGCCGGCGCTCCGGCCCCCGGGTGCCGCGCTGGCCCCGGCCTCCCCCTCCCCCTGCCGCCGGTCCTCCCCCGCTCCGAGTCTTCCCTGCCGGCTTCGTGGTAGTGCCGGCGCTCTTCTCCGGCGACAGGTCCCGGGAGCCGCGCCGGCCCCGGCCTTCCCCTCCCTCCGGGCAGCGCGCCCTCCTCGGGCAGTGCGCCCTCCTCGGGCAGTGCGCTGCTTTGGCATGCGGGCTCCCCTCGGGCAGTGAACCTGCCACCCGTCGTTGGGCCCAGTGCCCCATGCCTGGAGCACTTTTCGAATTTCGAAATTCGTATTTTCGAATTTCGGGTTTCGTTTAAAAAAAAACATATATATATATATATATATATATATATATATATATATATATATATATATATATATATATATATACATGTGATTCCCCCAATGGCTTCCGTGACCACGGTCAGCGCTTCCATCGCCTCGGGCAGCGTGCCAACTTCTCCTTAGGGCTGAGAGCCCACACCGATCTCATTTTCGAAAATTTTCGAATTTTCGAAATTTACGTCTTCAATGTTATGTATTTTCTACTTCGCCTCCCAGGGCTTATTTTGTGTTTTCGGACCCTGGTACATGTAATGCTCGTTTAGAGCCACGCTTTCTATTTAATAAAATACTGTTTTGAAAATATATATATATATATATATATATATATATATATATATATATATATATATATATATATATATATATATATATATATATAAACACATAAAATCTAATAAAAAAAATTCTAAAAAAAATGTCTAAAATTCAAAATTATTCTCAAAAGTATTTTAATACATAATATTGTACAAATTTACCTATATATACATATAATGTATCAATTATTTTGCTACCACAATTTTAACAAAATCCTAATTTAAATCAAGCTTATTTAATAAATTAAAAATACTGTAAATTATATTAATTAATAATAATAATAATTCTAAAATTTTATGGGGTTTACATGAAGAACATGCCCGTATTGCGGTTGCACATTTAAACAAGAGAGACAAACATATGGGAGTTCACCTGTAATACGTGGCATATAGCCTTAACGACATTGTATAAGCAGCAATCTTGGAAAATTTTCTTATACTTGGACAAAACAAATTCTATCAAAGCACTCCAGTAGGCTCCATTGTGACTCTGGTTCACTAAACACAGAGGACCGGGGGGATATGACATATTTTTCTGAAGCATCTCATTCGCAAAAGTCTCAGTAGCATACTTTGGGACATTAGATCCCACATCACTTATAATGGCCCTGTCAGGACCCGTATACTGATTAGGGGTATGAGCACGTAGGTACGTCCAGTCTACGCCGCAGAATCGGCGGTAGAACGCTGTATAGGTCTACTAGAAAGTATAACATCTAGATAATATATATATATATATATATATATATATATATATGTTCATGTCATCTCCGCACGGAGGAATGTAATCTCAACTCAATCACAAGACATCTATGAAAGATAAGCACGAATATCATAAAGATATGATGGAAAATAGATAAACTGAAGTAGATGCAAATCACCACGAGATCAGAGTTTAAGACGTAATACAATATCCCCAAAATATAAATTATAATATAAGTCTCAAAGCTAGCTGGAGCGCAGTCCAGTCATACCTAACTAGTCTAGGTCACTACCTCTACAGACACTAGCATAAGAGGGAGATCTTGGTAATAGTCTCAAGCAGTCAGAATCTAAATCCTCTGTAATATCAATAGGGTATCCTGTCAGGAAAATGAACGACCACATACACCAACAACAGTTCCATAGTATTAACAAATGCTATAAGAGACAATCATAATGGAATACAAGATGATATATCAAGACTGTAAATGAAACAAGATATATAAACTGGAAATCATGTCAGGGTGTAACGTACAAGAAAGTAGAATAGTACAGGAATATCTGATGTATAATAAAAACATAAAATATGCCTTGAGATATTATAGCATTATGTGATCGACTTGGATCAAGATCAGGCTGTTCCATTTGGCCCGGCTATCACAGAAAAATCTCAAGAAGGGTCAAGGCGACCAATATGGAAAGCAAGCACAAGAAATATAAGATCTCGCTACACTCTACGTGCGGTGAGGGTGACACAAGCACAAGAATAGAGACATGGGAGTACTGATCACATAAGCTATAATAACTCTCCATCCCCGAATAGTATATGGATCCGGACATAACACGTCATGACACGGGATTCTCTAAGAGGGTAGCTACTCCCTCTCAGGAATCGGTGTCTATATAAGTACAAAAAACAAGATTGAACAATGTACCAATATATCAAGAAAGTCCAAGAATAACATCTCATGCCAGGATCCGACGTATACTAGTCCGTGCACCATCGTGACAAGAATCAAGTAAAATACTATAACTGAATCAGATACAGTAAATATCAAGACAAGGAACTACTATCAGAGAATGTACTCGCTTGCTGTCCTGAGCTGTCAAGTAGGGTCGATGCTCAGAGTGATCTCACAGACCTAAAGATGAGATATTGTAAGTTAATTAGGGTTTAACAGTGTTACGCATGATTTTCTAATGTATGATCGGCAATCTAGGTCAATCTCAGTCCAACTAAGTCAAACTAGGCCACACTGAGTTACACTACGTCAAACTAGGTCACAGGAAGTCAAACCAAGTCAAACTAGGTCAAACTGGGTCAAAGGTTGACTTACAGTTGACTTTTGGTCAACTGGTCAACTCTGGTCAACTCTACGTCAAATTACGCCAATGTTGACTAACAGTTAACTTTTGGTCAACTGGTCAACTACGGTCAAATTTTAGACATTTCTAGGACAAGTGTTGACTGATAGTTGACTTTTGGTCAAAGTAGTCAAACTTGATCAACCGATGTCAAAACTAGCCTAATCATACTACTCCTAATATTTACCTGCCAAGATACCCTATATCTTGGTCATATTGGTATCCCAATACCAATACCTTAGTTTGGGTCCAATACCTTAACTTAGGTAAATTATCTTAGCCTCTAACCAATACCTTACCCTTACCCTATGCAACTCCAATACCTTGCTAAGGTATTCCAATACCTTACCTTGGTATCCTATTACATTATCTTGATATTTTGATACTTTACCTTGGTATCTTGATACCATACCCTGGTCATAAGGTAAACTAATCATTTACCTTGAAGGTAAAGGTAATTCATATTTACCTTAAGATACTAACCTGGTATCATGAGATAACAAGATACCCCTTAAATATCTAACTAACTATCTAATGTACTAACATAGCATCTTTACTAATATCTAACATATAACCTATAGTATCTAGACAAACCCCTTTACCTTGAAGGTAAACCCAATACCTTACCTTGTTGGTAAACCATTACCTTAAGGTAAAAGGTAAATTTAAGATACACTATCTATTGTAACTCTAACATCTACTAGACACTAACTAACTAACCATCTAATCTTCTAACTCTAATATATCATAGATACTAAGATATCTATATACACTAATTATCTTAACTTCTAAGATAACTCTAACATATCCCAACTAACTCTAATACTAATACTTGATACCAAATAGGGTACCTTACTCAAGTCCCAATACTCTTTTATCCTTACTCATGATACTTGAGTGTCACGATACCAATATCCTCATGGTACCCAAGTATCACACTAATACCTTTTCCAAAACTTTAATACCTTGACACATAACTTATCTATATTTGGCTTACTTGATAACCA
This sequence comes from Iris pallida, assembly GCA_029216955.1. Lineage (NCBI taxonomy): Eukaryota > Viridiplantae > Streptophyta > Magnoliopsida > Asparagales > Iridaceae > Iris > Iris pallida. Next base: position 14,421 of record JANAVB010038749.1, on the reverse strand, counting down.
TTTGTATCAACATAAACACACACAAACTAACACATATTACCTAACAATAATATATATATGTACTATATCATACATATTCTTGACAACCTATGAAACCTACATTCACTTGATATCCATACTACATAGGCTCATAGGATACACAAAATGCATTTGTCGTATAGTTACTTTTCTACTTAAAACCAATACTTTGCCAATTAGACATTCACTAAATTATAGGATTAAAGTATGTTGTAGTCTTTCGTGTTAGCTTTCCGAAACTTCAAACAGATCGCATTTCCGTGTCCGAAAGCTTCCGGAATCGCAAAAACACCGAAACGCGTTTGTCTTACAGACAACTGACACTCAAATAGTTTTACAAAAAGTTCTAGAACGATTTTGGCTTAGTAAAAATATATATTTGGAAAGCTAACTTCGATACGGTTCTTTTTAAAAAAAAGAGAGATTAATCGAAGTTCTGAGCTAAAAGTTATGGCATTTCTAAGTTGCTATGGTTACTAAAAATGTGGATGAATGTTATGACTAATTTTGGTTATTTTGGACAACAGAAACACATGTAGGCCAAGATACTTGGATACCAACATAGGTATCCAAATGAAATTCATTCTAACCATCCTAACTACGATCAATCTACTCTCTAACCATTCTAAAACTGAATTTAAAACACAATTAATCCTATTAGGCAATAAACCAAACACATGGGGTGTCCTAATTTGGGATCTATCAAGTAGGACACAAAATACATATCTAAAATCCTCAAGAGAGCTCCAAATGGCCTCAAACTTGAATCTAAAGGGGGTACGTGCATGGAGGTGTATCCTATGAATTCAAAACTAACTAATATGCATAAAAAATCAATTTAGAGGGTTGGTTTTACCTATTGGGAGTGGAATCTCAATGATACTCTCAAGGACACGGCTCCGACATGAAGATCTTCCAAAAAGGACACTCCTCCTTGTACTTTGCTCCAAATCTTTGCTAGCACCCTCCCTTGGTAGTATGAGAAGGTTGGATGGAAGTTTTGGTGGAGGGATGTAAGGATTTGGAGATCAAATCAAAGAGGGAAGCTCCCAATTTGGAGAACACTTGTGAAAGAAAATGGAAGCTTGATGGAATAAAATAAAAGGAAGGGCAACCCTCCTATATGTGGCTGCCATCTAACCCTATTTGGGCATTGGGAAAAGCCTAATAAGTCCCCTACTAATCCCCCTTTGTTAATTTTAAGTTAGGTTCAAGTTTGGGATCAAAAGAGTTAAGTTTAAGCCATTAACTTAACCAATCTAACAAGTGAGATTAGTCTAAACTTACTAACTTAATTAGTGGGATTTGTTGGCCATAACTAACTAATCTTGGGGTTCCGTCTAGAGTCTAAGCTACCCGTGTCACTAACACAAGTCGGAACGAGACGAAACTCAAATCCAACTAAACAAATCCCGTAAAATCAATATTAAATATATAAAATTCCTAAAATATTAAAATGTAAAAAATGACCAAAATATCCTTAGCCTAAAAAGTGGTAATAGCTAATATAATCATATGGGTTAGGCCTCCATGGTCATGGTTAGTCTCTAGGCTAAGCAGCTCTAATGTTACACTAGCAAAAGGACAAAATCACAAAATACTAATTTAATGATATTAAAAATAATCAAAATTCACCAATGAATCAATAACATGATTTAAACCTAGTATTAAATGATTAATTTTATAAAAGTTCAAAATTACCCTTATTTTAGAAAAGTGGTGGTTACAAATCTACCCTCTTTCAAATAATTTCGTCCTCGAAATTTAAGGTGGTTGTACTCTTCCCTAGGGTAAACCACCAACAATCAAGGTCAAAACTACTATCTAGCAACACACAAGATCAGAATCCTACTGGTCAGGAATTTTATAGTCTCAACAGGGTCATTACACTATCTAGCACAACAAAACACAATCCAAGAGGTACTATTAGAATATACAACAATCATGGAAAAAGGACGGAAGAAGAACAAAGGACAGACTGCTAACCCATCACCTGTAGCATCGGCCTCCTCGGCCGTCTACGCAGGAACCTGTCCGGCTGGGTATATCATTTTGCTGGTGCGGGGCATGACGCTGTTCCACAGGTGGCCTAACTCCATCTCTCTGCCCTTGGTATGGACACTGGCCAGGACGATGAAGGGTTAAGACACAATTCTTAACCAGATGCTCTGTTGATCCACAGTGCAAGCACACTTCCAGCCTCTTTCTGCACACCTCCCAAGAATAGCCCGACCTCCAACAGTAGGTACAAGTAGGAGCTGGCTGAAACTGCCTCGGCGGGTGCTGCTGATCTAGTTGTACTGGAGTGTCACGACCCGCACCCGCTTTTGGATACGAGACGTGTCCAAGCCAGTCTACGCCGCAGAGTCGGCGGTAGAACGCTGTGAAGCCCACAAGAAATATATGCTCAAGAAATAATATTTACTGCTCATTCATATTTCTAAATTTATTACAACAGTTACAACATTTATATTTAAAAGAAAATACAAAGTTTTACAATTAATAAAATGATACAATTGCTTTCTATTTCTAGGTTGTCTTCAGCATACCCAAGTCTTCCCAAGGCTATGAATGATCGCGGCTAACCTAAAAATGTTGGTTTCTAGTCAGGAATGGAACAAGTATGCAAACCGACGACAATGCAAAACACAATAGAATTAACAAGACATGAAAATATCATAAGAATATGAAAGCTAGTAAGAAACTGATGACATAGCACGATAGAGAAGTAAACAAGGAAAAACTAATAAAAGACATCTATCTAGGTGGTGTGAAATATCTGTTTCAACATGTGAACGACTAGGGATAAATACGGCTCACTGCACGTGTCGTGTGCAGCTGCTATCGTTCAAGAATAGACTCATGGGATAGTTCTGGGTAGTTCACATGTTTACTAAGATATTTCCCCTCCCGACTACTCCGTGTGACGAGCGTGTCAACAAACAGCAAGATATATGTAAAGACATGAAATGAAAAGACTACTATGAATCGGAAAGCAATCAGAAAGTGCACTTGCCTGAGGTCCTTAGCTGGAGAAACCAATAACACTATACCACTCAATGAGCCACAATCAACCAACACATGCAGAAGTCTCCGGATGCTAAAATAAATAGTACCAACGTTCTCAGAATAGTCAAATTAGCTAGGATTGCCTGTCCTTAAGTCCAATTCTGGACACAGAGGCAAAACGGTAATTTCGGGCAAAAACGGTATCCGCCGTTGGACCCGCTTTGCAACCGAAAAGCGTGCCAGAGTCAACGGTCTCTAAAGTCGTCAAACTACATGTCTACGGATCCAGTTTTTCGATACGAACCCAACCGTATGTCCAAAGTTGGATTTCGGCGGGCCGTGCACAAAATCGTCCGTTGAGTGGGACCGTGGGGCCCGCGAAACGGCGTTGGATTCAACTGTCTCAGAATTGGACCAAACTTGGCATACAGGACCAGAAAAATGATACGATTCTGTTGGCGCAAGTTTCGTCTCGATCCGACGAGCGTGTACAAAGTAATTAAGAAATTTGCAAAGTGCACGATACGGTGAATTTCGACGGATACGCATCAAATTCGTCGCGCACACGCGACCAATTTGAATTTCGCCAAAGCCCACACGACCACGAAGCCGTTACGCAGCTTTCGATGCCTTCGGTTCGCGACCACGTCGCCCGGTATGGCGGGACGCACGTCGTGTGGGACAATTTTCTAGTTTTAAAAATAGATTTTTCGTCAACTTCACCCTAATTTTAAACAGTAATTAATCAACAAGAATTTATTCTAAAAATAGCGTTTCCATCTTGGTTAGGTTGTCTAGAAGTCTGTTCAAAGCGGTTTTTCTAAAACTCGCGATGTTCTGGTCACAATTCGACCACAAACATCGAACGTTGGGGCAGTTTCTATATCCGAGAAATCGAGATTTTTCAATTTTGGGAATCGATTTGCGACGCACACGAAGCGAATCAATCCAAACTATTTAAAGGGTATTGAAGGGCTATAGGTTAGCTTCATACCTGCGCAATTGGATCGAAAACGATCAAGCGTGGGCGAAGATATCTCTTCGCGAAGTGTCCTTCCCGGATGCAACTGCTGCTGTTTCGCTGTCATCTTGCGCGCTCGCGCGCCGCGATCGGCCGGCCTGTGGCCGCGCGCGGTGGCGCACGGTGGTGGCGCACAGGAGGGAGGCGCGCGCACGGCCTGGGCGGGGTTCGTGTCGAGGGTTAGGGTTTCGAGGAGTTCCTCTTCGGAATATATACGTGCATATATACGCGATGGGTTGCTCGGCTGTTGGTTGAGTCGGGGGTCGGGTTTGGGGAACTATGGGCTGTGCTGTGAGAGCCTGAGATCGGTTATGGGTGCTGGCCTGGCCTTCTCCAAGGCTGGGCCGATGGGGCCGTTGTGGAGTTGCTTGGGGACCAAGGGCTTTTGTCAACATATCTACTCTTTCATGATATTACAATTGATGTACTGCAACAGAAAGCGGGAACAGATGAATCATTTTTATAGAGACAAATTAGAGGCAAGCATAAATTTAATAATTAAACAAAGTTGTTTCTAAAAATTTACACACGAGGAAAAAAAACACAGGAGTACATGACTTAGGGGAAGTTGTACATCAAAAGCTAAAAACGAAACCAACAAGGTAAAATCAAGCTTTTTTTTTTTGCTTGGCAAAGTTGATACTGACCTTGTTGGCACATCCAAGGCTAAAAGAAATACAAATTGGTTGAGAAAGTGAAATAATTTAGTAAAGAACATTATGAATATTGTCTAACCGCAACATACAAACTTGTCCGCATGCAAATGTCCATCAAGCAAGGCATATAAGAATGTGTGGACAAAAATGTATAATGCTTATAAGATCCTCTATCAACCAAGCAATAATAATCATGCATTAAGCAAAATAATACAACACTGTGATTGAAACATAGTTCTAAAAGACATCTAAAAGTTCTTGTATGTAAATATATGGCTCAAAGCCTGAAACTCCAGAAAAATCAATTTCACACCAAAGGCTCCCCTAAGAAAGCAAAAACTCAATAAAAGTTCCAACTCAGCAAAGGCTCTCCTAAGAACATAAACACAACCATGGCTAAAATCACCTACCATAATAATTAACTATTTAATTATCTATAAAATCATAATTCACTATTTTAATCAAATAAATAAAATAAAAATATTCTAAAAATTTTCGGGAAGGGGAGCTACAAATCTACCCACCTTAAAAATAATTTCGTCCTCGAAATTCAAATTCATAACTATTTCTTAAAATTCAAAGTCTAGTATTCCCTTAATCTCTCAAATTTAATTTCTCAAGAAAATATTTCTATGACCTTCTCTAGTCATTGGTATTTACGAAATCTCGAGGACTTCTACCCCCTTAGGTCACACTACTCTCTTGAAACACGGGTCACTAAAATCTTATGATCTTCTAACTAGTGGCTAATAGTTCTACCAAAATATCTAGGACATGGGATATCTATAATCTCTCATCTACAAACAACAAATTATTCAATATTCAAGCAATATTACAATAAGTTAAGAATTTCTGATGAATTCTAGACAGCACGATTATTCGTCACTCCGAAATAGGAAGGGATGAGAATCAAGAGTACAGGAAGACAAGGGAGAATAATCGAGAATGATTTCAAATAGTTCAGTTCTATAGTCCAAATATGGTGGTAAGCATGGGTGAGTGTTACTGGGTCTTAATGGGTTCCTTATTTGGACATCAATCGTTGGTTGGATGAACCTTGATTTCAATCTATATGGACTAGACAAGATCCTAATGATAAAACTATTCCTACTAGATTAGGGTATCCTAGAATAGGTTTCTTCTCAAGGGATTGAGCTAGTTGCCAGTCAGGTTGGTCGCTAGGTTCATGAATCCCAAAATGCGCCTTCGAGACTTTTGTGTTTAAGTAGCACATGAGGCCTCAATTGGGTGGAACACTAGTAGCATGTGTGTAGTGGGCTTCGAGTAGATCACATCCGTATATTGGGTCGGAGGAATTGAGTCGGGGCTGAGGTTCTAATGGGTGTCGAAAAATATACCGGTACTATGGTAAGGGTTATAGCTAGTCCTTTTTGAGCTAAAAGTCGTACCATAAAAATAGAGTACAAGGGGACGGGTTTGAGTAGGACATGATATTCCTAGATGAAGGTGGACTCGTCTAGATCTTGTATGTGAAATTGTTGGAAGGTAACTGCTGGTCTCGTGCTCCGAATATCAATGACACGGCCGGGGACACAAAATGATCTAAATGGAAAGTGGGAGTCCATGGGGCACTAATTATCATCCTAATAGGAATTATCCTAACCAATCGTGATCCTTGTATATCTAAAAATTTTAGAAGACTTACAGTCTACCCACTTAGAAGCTAGGATATGGTTTTAGGAAAAAGAGGTCAGAAGAATTTCAAGATCCGGATATTGAACCTCACTCTTGTTAATAAAAGGCACGGCGTTACAGGATACAGTAGATGTAAGTCAAACCAAGGGTCGTTCCTTAATAAGTGAAAACGAGTGTGTACAATAATCCCATGGTCGATAAAATAGAGCGATCTACTTGTCCGGTATATAGGAGTTATCGACAGGGTAACCAACTCTAAGGCACATCATATGAAGATATTCTAACGACTGGGTCGTGAGTTTCTATTTGTGTCAAACCTACCAGACTGTTGTCACAAGGGTTCTAGTTAAACCAAGCTTCAAACAAATGATTAGAGGCTCACAACATTTGGTCTCTTGAGAATAGGTAATCTCCTAGGTTGGCATTTGGTCAAGGGAAAAGATCCTAATCATTCTCAGAGTCCAATAATCAGAAGATCATGATAGTAGGTTTATTGTCGAAGAGAGGACGAGTAACTCAAGGCAAGGCTCCAGCCACTGGCTGGTCGTGGATAGCTATGCTTGCGTATACAACTATCATAGCCAGGGGGTTACTATATATCTATCTGTCAATTATGAACTTTCGTCTTTCCAATCAGTGAAAGACAAAAACAATAAAGAGTTCAAGAGAGGTGTCACTGAATACAATTACGTGATTCAAAAGGCGAATGTATAATTCAAGAGAATCGTCAAGGCAGTCGCGAATGAGATCCTAGAGACATCTACATCTCAATCCACGTAAGAAAATTAGATGAAAAGCGAACCAAATGCATCATGGTTGATCAGACCGCAATACAATGATTCTGATTAGACAATATGTTAGCGGGCGTCCCCAATAAACATATGTCTTGAATCAAGCTCGATAAAAGAGTAAGCTTGCAAAAACTAGGCTGTAATTACAGCGTTGGTCAAGATAGTCAAAATATAAATAGGCGAGAATTTTGGAAATGAGGCACAATAGTTCGAGTTTTGATAAAGAATCAAAGTCCTACCTGGTGTCCTTATTTATAGGCATCCTACTATCTTCTATCCATCAGGCCTTGGTCGACTAATGGGTTATGGAACCCTAAATTCTATATTTTAAGTAAACCTGTTAGTGTCAGCCGATTACCTCGTCAATGGATCACAAGGACCACGGAATGCTAGGTTGGAAGACACGCTATTCAACTTACAGAACTTTACTAGTATTGGTTTTGGATCTTAGGATCATACAGGGCAGTCCCTATCCTCTCTAGTATCCTAAACTTGTAATCACATCTGAAATCATTTCACCGAGAATTACTCCTTGCCCGTATACTCTGGCTACGGCAAACCCTTGGTTTCGTGATTCAAATGTTATAGGCTATCAGACACTCTACCTATATTGACACTAGGGTATCTAAGATCTAAAGAAGTCAACTAGGACATAGTTCTAGCAATGTTCTATAACCTATGATCCTCAAAATGGTTTTATTTCTATGGGTTGTGCCTTGCCAGTGCGCTGCTGGCTGCAGTGAACCCACATTCTCCATGCCTAGATAATTGACGACAGTGCGCTGCTGTCTAAACTTTATGGGTTAGCTAATATTTTCCTAACTATAACTGTAAAAAATTTATGAGCCTCTAGAGATTCAAACAAGTTGACTAAAAATAGGGCGTAGGTATTTGTCCTATCAGTCACAACACTTAAATTAAAAGATTTAACATGGAGGAATTAACTAAAGACGAAAGGAATACAAACATTCGAGTATCTATTTTATATGCATTTTTATGGTTGAGGGAAGATCTCAAATCAATCTACCTCGAGATTCGTATGCAAATAACAGAATCAGAAAATTTAAACTAATTCCCTATGGCAACATAGAATTTAAAACAAGCAATTCTAACTTATGATATAAGATTTATCTCTAATACAGCAAAAGAAAATTAAACAGTTCAACAATATCAAAGCCTTAATTTTAGGTAAGCCTAGCTTACCAAGTGAATAGTATATCTGCATGGGGTCATCTTGTCATATCAAAAATAATTGTGTACCTATAGGAATCTAGCAAGCTATCTAAATTGAATCATTCTAAATTGCATGGCCTATCTAACAACCTTAACTACCCAACCGGTCAGTTTAAACATGGGACTCCTAGTCCTAGTTATTATCTTAAATCATTTTAATCCTGGTTTGTGAATGAGCATTTCTTGGTCGCAGGCTCGCAATAGTACAACTAGCGTACCATCACGAGTTCGCAGTCTTTTGTGAAAACCGACCTGCATGGGCGACCACAAAAACTTGTCACGACCCGTACCCGCTTTTCGGATACGAGACTGTCCAAGCCAGCCTACGCCGCAGAGTCGGCGGTAGAACGCTGTCAAGCCCGCAAGAAATATATGCTCAAGAAATAATATTTACTGCTCATTCACATTTCTAAATTTATTACAACAGTTACAACATTTATATTTAAAAGAAAATACAAAGTTTTACAATTAATGAAATGATACAATTGCTTTCTATTTCTAGGTTGTCTTCAGCATACCCAAGTCTTCCCAAGGCTAAGAATGATCGCGGCTAACCTGAAAAATATTGGTTTCCAGTCAGGAATGGAACAAGTACACAAACCGACGATACAAAACACAATAGAATTAACAAGACATGAAAATATCATAAGGAATATGAAAGCTAGTAAGCAACTGATGACATAGCACGATAGAGAAGTAAACAAGGAAAAACTAATAAAAGACATCTATCTAGATGGTGTGAAATATCTGTTTCAACATGTGAACGGCTAGGGGGTAAATACGGCTCACTGCACGTGTCGTGTGCAGCTGCTATCGTTCAAGAATAGACTCATGGGATAGTTCTGGGTAGTTCAGTTTACTAAGATATTTCCCCTCCCGACTACTCCGTGTGACGAGCGTGTCAACAAGCAGCAAGATATATGTAAAGACATGAAATGAAAAGACTACTATGAATCGAAAGCAATCAGAAAGTGCACTTGTCTGAGGTCCTTAGCTGGAGAAACCAATAACACTATACCACTCAATGAGCCACAATCAACCAACACATGCAGAAGTCTCCGGATGCTAAAATAAATAGTACCAACGTTCTCAGAATAGTCAAATTAGCTAGGATTGCCTGTCCTTAAGTCCAATTCTGGACACAGAGGCAAAACGGTAATTTCGGGCAAAAACGGTGTCCGCCGTTGGACCCGCTTTGCACCGAAAAGCGTGCCAGAGTCAACGGTCTCTAAAGTCGTCAAACTATATGTCTACGGATCCAGTTTTTCGATACGAACCCAACCGTATTCCAAAGTTGGATTTCGGCGGGCCGTGCACAAAATTGTCCGTTGAGTGGACCGTGGGGCCCGCAAAACGGCGTCGGATTCAATTGTCTCAGAATTGGACCAAACTTGGCATACAGGACCAGAAAAAATACGGTTCTGTTGGCACAAGTTTCGTCTCGATCCGACGAGCGTGTACAAAGTAATTGAGAAATTTGTAAAGTGCACGATACGGTGAATTTCGACGGATACACATCAAATTCGTCGCGCACACGCGACCAATTTGAATTCCACCAAAGCCCACACGACCATGAAGCCATTACGCAGCTTTTGATGCCTTCGGTTCGCGACCACGTCGCCCGGTATGGCGGTATGCACGTCGTGTGGGACAATTTTTTAGTTTTGAAAACAAATTTTTTGTCAACTTCACCCTAATTTTAAACAGTAATTAATCAACAAGAATTTATTCTAAAAATAGCGTTTCCATCTTGGTTAGGTTGTCTAAAAGTCTGTTCAAGTGGTTTTCTAAAACTCGCGATGTTCTGGTCACAATTCGACCGCAAACATCGGACGTTGGGGCAGTTTCTATATCCTGGAAATCGAGATTTTTCCCAATTTTGGGAATCGATTTGCGACGCGCACGAAGCGAATCAATCCAAACTATTTAAAGGGTATTGAAGGGCTATAGGTTAGCTTCGTACCTGCGCAATTGGATCGAAAAACATCAAGCGTGGGCGAAGATATCTCTTCGCGAAGTGTCCTTCCCGGATGCAACTGCTGCTGTTTCCGCTGTCATCTTGTGCGCTCGTGCGCCCCGTGCGACGGCGCACGGTGGTGGCGCACAGAGGAGGGAGGCGCGCGCGCGGCCTGGGCAGGGTTCGTGTCGAGGGTTAGGGTTTTGAGGAGTTCCTCTTCGGAATATATACGTGCATATATACGCGATGGGTTGCTCGGCTGTTGTGGTTGGTCGGGGTCGGGTTTGGGGAACTATGGGCTGTGCTGTGAGAGCCTGAGATCGGTTATGGGTGCTGGCCTGGCCTTCTCCAAGGCTGGGCCGATGGGGCCGTTGTGGAGTTGGCTTGGGGACCAAGGGCTTTTGTCAACATATCTACTCTTTCATGATTTTATATTTGATGTACTGTAACAGAAAGCGGGAACAGATGAATCATTTTTATAGAGGCAAATTAGAGGCAAGCATAAATTTAATAATTAAACAAAGCTGTTTCTAAAAATTTACACACGAGAAAAAAAAACACAGGAGTACATGACTTAGGGGAAGTTGTGCATCAAAAGCTAAAAACGAAACCAACAAGGTAAAATCAACCTTTTTTTCTGCTTGGCAAAGTTGATACTGACCTTGTTGGCACATCCAAGGCTAAAAGAAATACAAATTGGTTGAGAAAGTGAAATAATTTAGTAAAGAACATTATGAATCATTGTCTAATCGCAAACACATACAAACTTGTCCGCATGCAAATGTCCATCAAGCAAGGCATATAAGAATGTGCGGACAAAAATGTATAATGCTTATAAGATCCTCTATCAACCAAGCAAATAATAATCATGCATTAAGCAAATAATACAACACTGTGATTGAAACATAGTTCTAAAAGACATCTAAAAGTTCTTGTATGTAAATATATGGCTCAAAGCCTGAAACTCCAGAAAAATCAATTTCACACCAAAGGCTCCCCTAAGAAAGCAAAAACTCAATAAAAGTTCCAACTCAGCAAAGGCTCTCCTAATAACATAAACACAACCATTGCTAAAATCACCTACCATAATAATTAACTATTTAATTATCTATAAAATCATAATTCACTATTTTAATCAAATAATAAAATAAAAATATTCCAAAATTTTCGGGAAGGGGAGCTACATGGAGCTCGTATCGTCGCATGAAACCGTTGAACCCGGGCCCTAGATGGGGCCTGGAACTGCTGTTGTGGCGATTGAAAAGATTGATACAGAAATTGGGAGCTCAAATGAATGGGACACAAGTGTATGGATAGTAGGCTTAAAGTGGGTCATGCTCATACTTTGGGTCATCAAGTTTCGGTCGAAATGGTGTCTCTAACTCGAGTCGGAAATAAAAGTGACTCCGTGGAGGAAATCAAGATTGGGTTTTGTGTCAGAAAAGTCATACGATAAAATAAAGTACAAGATGGTGTGTCCAAGTGGGATACGAAGGTCATGGGTGTAGGGTGTCATGTCTAGATCATGTATGTAAAGTTGGTTTTGAGAAAACAACTAGTCTTGTGCTCCTAAGTTAAAAGTCATGGCAATGTGCATATGGAAATCATAAATAAAAGTAGGAAATGGTCAAATGGCCTAAATTGAACCGAAAGTTGTGATGCAAAAGTAGTAAAAGGGACAAGTTTGAGTGGGACGTGATATATCAAAATGAAGATAATCTTGTCTACTACAACTCATGAAGGAAGTTTTCAGAGATTGACATCTATGACGCTCCAGAAATTGAAGTCACGGAAGAACACTTGTCTATCTAGAATACTCTCTCCATGGTGTCTACCCAAGTCTAGTCACTGCCTACACAAGGCACTAACTCTTCTAAATGATACTAGGATGGTACCCCTATACTAGGTTTTTCATACCCCTTCTCCAACTAGCCACTAAACCATTTTATTGCCTAAACTTCTATAACATTTGAGATACCTTGTCTCTGGCTACTAGGGTACTCCTCCTATCCTGTTTCCTGGTGCAACTCCTACCTTGACACTTATTGTTCACTCTAGGGTTCTCATCTATATCTAATTATCAAAACCATATACAATACTTCCCAACCATACTCTAAACTATTAACACAATTAATCAAGAACACATACCAACTACAATCACCAAGCCATCCACTATGAAGAACCTATAATGAAATGAGAATCTACCAGGACCTGGACTAAAGAATTGAAGGTATCCTAACTCTTAAGCTAATTCAAATTGGAACAAAATCTATAATAACAGAAATAAAATGATAGAGATGACATGTTAGGACCCTTCTCAAGATATAATCTGATAATCATATACGTCTGTCCAAAATTATGATACTCAGAATCCTCGCCACGCTAGTAAGCAAGGCTGCGATAAATGGTAGAGTCCATAACTGGGACATGCACCTCTATAATCATGTCGTCTGGAATCCTCACTATGCCGACTATATAGCTGCGAAAAATCCCAAATCTCATAACCAAGATATATACATCCGAAGTTAGGTCTATATGTTTCCGCCACGTCGGCTAATATAGCTGTAATAAACTCTAGGTTCCATGACCAAGTAAACGTTTTACCTTCCCTATTATTTCTGTCAACATATGTCATCAGAAGATACCGTAACTCAGGCCATAACATTCATCTCGATATGAAAAATAAATCAACAATGATTCCATCAAAATCAAGTTCAATAATAAGGAATAAGTGAACGAAAGCAAAAGGAAAGGATTTCAAATTTAAGTTCAAAACAAGATTCTCAAGGTCGTTCCAGGAATCTCTCAAAAGTCCTAACTGTAATTGAGTAACTTCTATAATAATAACCTAGCCTATATCATAATTCCAGGCTCGTAGCAGCACTCTAAGTCGAGCACCACTACGAAATCGTATTAGTTGCGACCCTGACTTGCATGGCCACCACAAAAACGTGTCACGACACATACCCTGATTAGGGGCACGAGTACGTGGGTACGTCCAGCCTATGCCGCAGAATCGACGGTAGAACGCTTTATAGGTCCACTAGAAAGTTAGCATCTAGACACAATATATGTATATGTCATCTCCGTACGGAGGTATATAATTTCAACTCAATCACAAGACATCTATGAAAGATAAGTACGAATATCATAAAGATATGATGGAAAATAGATAAAATGAAGTAGATGCAATCATCACGAGATCAGAATTTAAGACATAATACAATATCCCCAAAATATAACATATAATATAAGTCTCAAAGCTAGATGGAACGCAGTCCAGTCAAACCTAACTAGTCTAGGTCACTACCTCTACAGACACTGGCATAAGAGGGAGATCCTGGCAATAGTATCGAGCAATCAACATCTAAATCCTCTGTAATATCAATGAGGTTATCCTGTCAGAAAAATGAACGAGCACAAACACCAACAACAGTTCCATAGTATTGACAAATGCTATAAGAAATAATCATAATGGAATACAAGATGATATATCAAGACTGTAAGTAAATATGATATATAAACTGGAAATCATGTCAGGGTGTAACGTACAGAAAGTAGAATAGTACAAGAATATCTGATGTATAATGTAAACATAAAATGTGCCTTGAGATATTATAGATTATGTGATCGGCTTGGGTCAAGATCAGGCCGTTCCATTTGGCCCGGCTATCACAAAAAAATCTCAAGAATGGTCAAGCCGGCCAATATGGAAAGCGAGCATAAGAAATATAAATCTCGCTACACCACCCTACGTACGGTGAGGGTGACGCAAGCACAAGAATAGTGACATGGGGTTTGATCACATAACCTATACTAACGCTCCATCCCTGAATAGTATATGGATCCGGACATAACACGTCATGACACGGGATTCTCCAAGAGGGTAGCTACTCCCCTCAGGAATCGATATTTATACAAATACAAGAAACAAGATTGAATAATATACCCATATACCAAGAAAGTCCAAGAATACATCTCATGCCAGGATCCGACGTATAATAGTCCGTGCACCATCATGACAAGAATCATAAAAACTATAACTGAATCGGATACAGAAAATATTAAGACAAGGAACTA
>JANAVB010038748.1:0-81783 GCA_029216955.1 Iris pallida | reverse complement strand
AAAGTGGATTGTCAAAATTATCTTTTTAAGAGAAACTATAAATTTTATTTTTTAAAAATATAAAAAAAATGAGATAATTTTGTAATTTACTGTAAAAATTTGAAAACATTATATTATAATTTTTACACACACACACACACACACACACACAACACACACACATATATATATATATATATATATATATATATATATATATATATATATATATATATATACACACCATAAAGGGACGGTCGATAGCGGAGAACTCACTCATGGCACATGAGTTCGTCAATGACTTCAATTGGCGACCTTCGTATCTCGCCTTGGTGCGATTCTTCCAAATCGCCCACGTGGCGACCGCTGCGACGATCTGGTAGCCATGGGAGGCTGAACCCCAGGAAGCCACGAGATCGTGATAAGCGTCCACCACCTGGCTCAATACTGTATTGCTGGTTAAGGGTTCTCCTGATACTGTCTGGCAGGCTCCCCTGACAGAAGATGTGGTCGATAGTCTCCATCAGACGCTCAGAACAGCAAGTGCATGCTGATGCTAAGCTGATCCCAATAGTGTTGAGGATGTCGTCTGTTGGCAATTTCTTTCTAATGACTCTCCACATAAGGATAGACCACTTCTTAGGGATGCAGGTTTGAGAATAGTGTGCAATGGAATGGTACGGCTGCCCGGTTCCCTGGATAGCGATTCTCGTCGACCTCACCGAAAATGCCCCCGATGCTCGAGCGTCCACCTCAGCGCATCGGCCTCGCAACCGATTCTTAATCCGCGCACTCGGATGCTATCCGCCGTTTCGTTACCGGGTCATTCACGAATCTTGTCCCAGTTCCAGTCGTCAGTAATGGAGTTCCACAAGTCTCTAATCCTACTGTCTCTCGGGGTCTCCATGAGACTCGGGATCGTGCTATCCCCAACCCATCTCTCCAGGAATTTGTCCGAATCGCCCTCACCCAAATAGAGTCTCTTCGCAGGCTCGGCAAGGTCTCGCCCGATAAGGATGCGACGCCAAGCCGCTGAGGATCTGCTGTTGGATATGGCCATTGAAGGGTGGATGTGTTTGAAGTACTTGGCCTTCAAAAACCTGGTCCATAAGTTGTTGCTCGTGCGGAGTTTCCACCACAATTTTATCGAGAAAGCTTTAACGATGTAAGTGAGTTTGGTAAATCCCAGACCCCCTACGCCAGTAGGATGAGCCATGGATTTTCAGCTAGTCCAGTGATATTGTCTTGGCCGTTGCAATGCCCCCAGAAGAAATTACAAAAGATCTGTTCGATCGATGAAAGAACCTTCTTGGACGGGGAACACGCAGCCAGAGTATGGATGGGGATGGAGGTGTGCACGTGATTGATGAGGATCATCTTGCCACCTGGGGATAAGGTTGCATTATGCCACCCTTCAAGTTTCTTCCTGATTCTTGTGATCAAGTTCTCAAAGATGCCAAATTGGATTTCCCGTACACAAGAGGACAACCGAGATAGTTGAACGGATGAGAGCAACATAAAAGGATGTTAAGTTGGAGAGATTTATTGCGTGCTCTCTATTGATGTTATAGTGGGCGTAGATAACGCTCTTTGAATGATTGATCTTCTGGCCGAAGCATCTAGAGTACCTCTGCAGGGTGTTATGGACCACTGCCACCGCTCCTTCGTCCCCGGAAGAGAAGATAAGTAAATCGTCGGCAAAGGCCAGATGGGTGATAATAGGGCATCCGTTCGATGTGTGATAGTGCTGGAAGTTAGGGTGCTGATCATGTTGTTAAGGTTCCTACTCAGGGCGTTTGCTGCTATGATGAAGACAGTGAAAGATAGAGGGTCGTCCTGTCTAACCCCGCGATTGGATTTGAAAAACCCCTCGGCTTGGCCGTTGATGACCGTGGAGAACCACGAGTTGCTGATGGATCTCCACACGATGTTGGTCCAAGTTTTTGAGAATTCGAATGCTCTGAAAACCCAGATCATGAATTGTCAATCCAGTCTGTCATAAGCTTTCTCTATGTCAATTTTGACAGCGATGTTGCCCCCTTAACTGGAAATTTTATGCAGGTGATTAACTCTTGGGCCAGCATAATATTGTCTTGGATGTTCCTCCCGCGAACAAACCCGCTTTGCTCCTCAGAAATAATTTTGGGGAGAATTCTGCCATTCTGGTTGCGATGATCTTGGAGATGATCTTGTTGGTGAAGGTGCAAAGACTGATGGGGCGAAAGTCGCAAAAGGACTCTGGGTTATCTTTTTTTGGGATAAGGATCAGCTTGGCACTAGAAATGGCTTTGGGGTATATAGCACCTTCGAAGAACACAATAGCCGCTTCGGTGATGTCCTGCTTAATAATATCCCAGCATGCACGAAAGAATACCCCCGAAAAGCTGTCCGGTCCTGGAGCACTGTGCTCGTTCAGAGCCCACACAGCATCTTTAACTTCATGGGCTATAGGGGACGTTCCAACTGGACATTGTCGGTTTCATTAATGAGGAGGGGGATTTGATCTAGGAAGGATCTATCTTTGTGAACTATCTCTTTGGAGAATAATTTGGAATAGAAATCCGTTACAGCCGCTTGGATGCTCGTTTGATCGGTAATGATGTTCCCGTTGTCTTCAGCTGTATGGTGAATCGATAGCTTCTGTCTGCAGCCGTTGACGCAGGCAAAAATATTTCGAGTTTTTATCCCCTTCGATGTCCCATTTCAACTTCGCTTTCTGCTTCCAGAAGTCAGTTTCCACTTTGAGCCTGAATTTGAGCATAGCCTCGGTGAGATTCAAGGTTCTCTTGGCCGCTAAGGAGCGATCCATGGTAAACATGGCTTCGGCACGGGTGACGTCATCCTCTGCATCCTGAACGCTTGAAAAATGTCCCCGTAGGCTAGTTTGCTCCAATTGGATAGGGCTTTCCTCATTGCCTTGAGCTTGTTGCACACCGGGAGAGGGGATTGGGAGAGTCCTCTCGATTCCACGCTTCCGCAACGATGCCCAAAATTGGGGATGCTCGGTCCAGAAATCGGAATTGAAAGTTCTTTTTGAATGAATTAGTATTATTTTAATTTTAACCAGCAGAGGTGCATGGTCTGATTCAGGGGAGTTGAGATGAGACAGGTTGGTAGTGATCCCCATTCCGTGCCAGAAGGCATTCGTGAGGGCCATGTCCAGCCGGGAATATTGACGACGGTCACCATCTTGCATGTTGCACCAGGTGAAAGCATTGCCGGTAAACTGTAGAGAGGCTAGATGTGCATTGAAGATAAAGTTGTTGAAGTCTTGCATGGCCGGAATGGGAGGGGGGCGACCCCCGGTTTTCTCTTCCCTGCAGGTAATCGTATTAAAGTCTCCAATACAAAGCCAAGGAGAATTGGTGTGGTGGAGATGGATGTCAAGGAGATCGTTCCAGAGGTGTTTTCGCTCTGCAATATCGCAGCTGCCGTGGACCGCTGATAGGATGGCGCGATCAGGTAGCATAGGGTGTTCAAACCAGCAGGAGAGGGCCTGTCAGGAGTCCTGGATGACTCCGATGTTGACGTCCTTCGTGCAGAGGATCCAAATATCGTGTCTGCCTGCTATGGCCGTAGGGAGGCCCAGCTGCAGCTGGATAGATTTTAATCTTTTAGGGGGATTTTGGGTTCTAGAATAATGAGGATATCGATCTTGTAGATTTTTCGAAGACTGGTTATTCTCCTTAATGTAGGTTTGTTCGCCAGACCACGGACAATCCAGGATAGGATATTAAGCATTAGGGACATTGTGGAGGGTTTTTTGTTCTGTTTGGCGGCGGATCTGGTTTGGATTGTTGTGGTTTCAGTGGGTCCTTGGTTGACATTGGCTCCACTCGAGGTTGATGCTCCTGCCTTTGTCGATGTGGGAAGGTCGCTACTTGATTGCTCCTGTTGGTCCGGGAGAAGACCGACCGATTCTCCGGCGGAATCCAGGATGGGATTCTCAGGGGGAATAACTATGGAGTTACTGGTGCTCCCAATCAGAAGAATAGTTTGCTGGAGAGGAAAACCCCGGCTTGGACCTGTAGTCCTCTCCGAACTTGGTCTGGCCCTAGAATTGCTAGGGCTTCTTCAATAGTGTCTTCGTTGGTGTGTTGTTGATCTGCTTCGATGGTGTCAGTGAACGCTTCTACGTTCTCCAGGTTGGGGGTATCTCGGTGAGCGCATGGTCGGCTTGGGGGGAAGCTGTTTCCGATAGGGATTCTGCGTCCCCCGAATCTAGAGCATCGAATAGGTTGGAGAGGGTGAGAGCTTGGGTGTTAAAGGGATCAATGCTTTGCTGGGGTTCGCTCTTATCAGTCTTGCCGTCACTGGAGCCGAATCGTGTGTGCGAGTTCGGGCGTGGTAGAAGGGGTGGCTTGGGTGTCCTTCCCTCTGTTGGCACGGTATGATTCCGGGGTGGTCTCTTCTTTAGCTCTGGATGAAGACGGTGGCAGTACTTTAGGAGGTGACTCTTAAATGGCAGTGGTTACAGAACATAATATGGTTGTCGTAGAGAATTTGTTGGGTGTGGGTCTGGTTGCCCAGCTCGATAGTAATAAAATTGGGTGGTTCGGATGTGAGGTTGAGTTCCACGCAGATTTTGGCATAGTGAGCCTTAGTGAGATTGCTGGTCTCAGGGGCTGAGGCCACATACGTTCCGAAGGAGTTGGCAATACGCCTAAGAGCCGCTGGGACAAAGCAATTGAGGGGTAGATTAGGCAGGGTTACCCAGGCGGCGACCTTCGCTGAGTCTTCTTTGGTGCTAAAGCCTGCTGACCACTTGATGGTCTTTATCTGGTGGGAATCAATCCTGCAAGTGCCTTTGGACCAGACAGTCCTGTGGTCTAAATTGGATGATAGGTGAAGAAGAATATGTCTGGGATCAAGGGGAGCCACCCGGTAATCCGCTGAGAGTCTCCAATATATATATATATATATATATATATATATATATATATATATATATATATATATATATATATATATATATATAATCTACGTTGTGGTGGCTAAGGACTTTATTGAAATCAAAAAGCAAGAAATGGAGAGAGAGATAGCCCTTGCTCCTACAGGAGAGGTGAAGGGGGAAGCCGTAGATCAGAAAGGTGAAGGGGAGAAGCCCTAATACATAAGGATAAGTAGTCAAGGTAGAAAGAGAAGTCTACCTCCTACTGTCCAAACGAAGAGTGCGTCATTGAGGATTCACGTCGCATATTTCTTGAACAATGTCGACAAAAACTTGATGCAGGTTAGGAACGGATGCCAGTGCTGCATCCCTTAGCTTGACTCTCTTGCGGAAAGCCTGATGGTATTTAGGGTTAAATGCAAGAGCGCTTAAAATACTAATATCTTTCATATCCTCACCAATTAGGTAAGAATCAAAAACCCTAGCCAAAAATGCCATAAGCTTCGTCTTGGTTTCCCTGACTGATGTCTGACGAATGTCCTTGTTACTAGACGAAGAGGATGGAATACCAATGACCCAATCAGATTTGGATCCATCAGGAGGCGACGCTAGTTTGTCCGACATGGGCAATTGTGATGGCAATTGTGGGTCAAAAATCTGGATGGAAGAGGAGCTGTCAAGGGTTTCCAGACGAACGTATTCTGACTTCTTCCTCCTCATCGGCATCTTCTTCCTGCATTGCCTCAGGCTCGTCTAAGCAGCTGCTCGATTTTGTTGGGTTTGCCGAAGTCAGAGGCTCAGCGACTACATCACTGATCTATTCCGTAATGTGACCCTCCTGTATGTCTGCGGAGAGGGTAGGTTCCGAAGCAAGTGTTTCAAATTTATTGGTAAGGTTTAGAGATAGGGGATTGTATGGCACGATGTCCCTACTCAGGGGTGCTTATTCTTGACTGTGGGAGTTTCCAGCACTGGCTTCATACCTTGTGTAGGAGTTTGGTAGTTGTAGGAGTGGGGGTTGATGGCTTGATGTCTGATGGCTTTTTCAGTTCGGTTGAGTGGGATCGGCCTTCCTAGTCTCTTTTTTCTTTAACTCTGGATGCGCACGGAAGCAGTGCTCTGCAGAGTGGCCTCTCATGTGGCGGTGTTTACAAAAGATGATGTTGTTGTCGTATATAATTTGTTGTATATGCTTCCTATTGCCGAGAGCAATTTGGATATGGGTGCGGAGGTCCTTCAATAAGTCAAGCTCTATGCATATTTTTGCGTAGTTGGCTTTGGAGAGGTTACGGGTCTCTTCCGCCATGGCCACAAATGTCCAGAAGGAGTTGGCGATCCTCTTTAAAGTTGTAGGAACAAAGCAAATGAGTGGGAGGTTGGAGAGGGTGACCCAGATCGAGACGATCACTGAGTCTTATTTAGTGTTAAATTCGGGGACCATCTGACGATTTTCAAATGGTGAGAATCAATCCTGCATGTGCCTTTTGTCCAAACATTCTTGTGATCTATTTCTAAAGATAGGTGTAGGAGAATATGTTTGGGGTCTAATGTAGCAACCCTATATGCTGAAGTGAGCCCCCAACAGGCTATCTCTTTCTGAACCCGCTAAAAATTTGGGCATCCAGTGGAAATTTTGAGGACGAAAGTATGCGTGAAGATAGCTGACAATGAGGATATTTCTGTGTCGGAGAACGGCACCATGATGTCGTATAGGTCTGTCGAGAATTCGATCTCTAACAGTTCAACATCAGAGATAATCTGGAGAAACTTGACTGATTTGTCATGTTTAACTTGTCAGCATAGGACGGGGCTGTGGTGTTGAAAGACGTCAAAAGGGAGGGGTTCACCGAAGGAAAGAGGCAGCAGATGGCGCAAAGTTGGGAACAAGGCCACAGGAAGGGGCCGGAGGGGAGGATCAGCCGAATACGCGAGACCGTCACTGGATGGAAACCGCGCCGGGACGGGACGGGCAGGAAGTGGCGGAAGCCAATCACTGCACAGAAAAGAAGACGCGTCGGACAAGGGAGACGAGGGCCCTGAAGCAGCCTCGGGGTGCACAGCGTACTGCTGAAGGGAGCTCCCAGCGCCAACCAAGGGGGGAAGGAGGAGGAAGGAGGTGCTGGGGAAAGTGCGGGAGAAGACGAGCAGCCGAAAGGCGTAGGAGGCTGGGAGGGAAGCGAAAGGTTGGTGACTACCGTTGGGGGCAACAAGGGGCGGGAAAACCGGGAGTAGTAAGCGGATGTCGGGGACGAAATTAGAGGAGAGGCGAGGGAGCAGCCACTCACGAATGGCGCTGGGGCCGAGCGCACGGGGAGATCCTGTGCCAAAAGAGGGAGGGCGCAGACAGGAGACTATATGCAAGAGAAGCCTTACGGAATTGGCGCTGGGGCCAATCGCGCAGAGCAACCTGCACTAGAGGCAAGAAATTGCGAGCTGTGGGCTGCACAGCACTCGAGGCGTAGCCAATTGTGGCCTCAGAAGCTGCAACCAGGCTGTCTACAGAGAGGACGGGACCACTGCACGAGGCAGACGGGACAGCTGACAGGTCCACATGTTCCGTATGGAGAATGAGGCCGAGCCTCACGGAGGGGGATGGGCGGCGGCTAACGCCGGAGCAGCCGATAACCACGCCAGAATGGCCGGAGGAGGACCGGACAAGGGCGTCGGGACGGAAGGGGAGTCGGGGCCCCTAAACCATCCAAAGCGGGAGAAAAAGCCGACTAACGGGTGGTCTCTAGGGAGAGCTGCTGCCGGCCGTCGGGAAGGACCCTGGCCATGAAGCGGGAACTCTCCAGGAGACACGGAGAACGACTGGAGAGGGAGCCGGAGAAGGAGAAGCCCCCCTCCACCCCGGGGTCGCTGGCGATCCGCCAGGACCGAGAGAAGGAGGCCGAGACTCACGAGGAAGGACAATCTCCCGAGCGGGGAAGGAAGGGCATTCGATCATATACTGCTATATATATATATATATATATATATATAATATATATATATATATATATATATATATATATATATATATATATATATATCTGCTATATATTTTGCCTTATGGTATACTTGTATAGCTTCGGCTTTTCTGCTTTTTGGAATAAAATGGGGAGTGTTTGCAATATTATATATATATATAATATATAATATATATATATATATATATATATATATATATTAACCAAGGCCCGTGAACAATGCCACCTAGCCA
Organism: Iris pallida; assembly: GCA_029216955.1. Lineage (NCBI taxonomy): Eukaryota > Viridiplantae > Streptophyta > Magnoliopsida > Asparagales > Iridaceae > Iris > Iris pallida. The sequence goes on along the minus strand of JANAVB010038748.1, from coordinate 73,711 downwards.
GCCTTGGCCCGGAGGCCATGGAAAATGTCAGTGGCACGGTGGCGCACCGATAAGACCGCTGGCACCCGGGGGTGAGGGCACGGGTTCGAGCCCCCACTCCCCCGGGGGCGGCTATATATATATATATATATATATATAATATATATATATATATATATAATGGAAAAATATATATATATATATAATGGAACCCCGAACGTTATTGAATAAATAGGCGCAAAATGTCGAAGCCTATACAAGTAAGCGCGCTAGCGCGACAAAAAATGAAAAGGACAAAAAACGAAAAGCACGAGACACACACAAAAAGGGGAGGACGGCCTAAGCCAGGGCCTCCCAGAACGAGTTGGAGACGTGAGAGCAGCGTCTCCTAACTTTGAAGCATTGTCTGATGACCTCTCTGTATAACTGAGGAAGGGGGATTTGTCGGCCTTCATATCTGAATTTGTTCATGTTTTTCATAGAACCCAAATACCGACGGCTACTACGATCTGATGTCCGTGGGATCGGCTCCAGTAGGCCAGGAGATCGTAGAAGTCCCCAGTTGGCTGGATCATACTAAGTCTATGAAGCTTGGACCAAAAGCCAGTGGCTAGCTCCCCCGAAAGAAGGACGTGCTCCACAGATTTCGTAGTGTGCTCCTCGCAGCAGTGGCATCTCGAGGCGAGACTGAATCCCACGGATCTGATGGTGTCATCCGTAGGAATCTTTCGGCGAAGAGCGCGCCAGATGAGGATAGACCATTTGATGGGAAGGCATGCCTGCCAAAACTTGGCATAAATAATATTCTGTACCCCGCTGCCTCTGGCCACGAGTCTGGGCGAAAGCCAAAGTCAATGACCCACTCGGGTTGGAGGACCATCTCCAAGTGTCAATCGTGTCGATAATCCGCAGATTAGCAGCAAGAAGACAGGTTTCCGCTGGCTGGCCTAGCCAATCTCTGACCTTCCTCCAATTCCATCCGGAACTGCCCTTCCATAGGTCCCTAATAGCGCACCCCGGAGGAGTAAGAATGTTGGGATGTATGATGTATTCTCCTAACCACCGCTCCAGACATGCCGGGGAGCGGTCGTCACCCAATTGGAGACGGATAAGAGGTTCAACAGTGATACGACCCTGAATAATGCGTCACCACGATGCCGAGGATCTGTTATTAGAGCTCGCCTCTGACAGATGGGAGAATCTGGAGTACCTTTCTCTCATGAACTTCGTCCATAAAGAGGTCTCGGTGCGCAACTTCCACCACAACTTAATGGAGCAGGCTGCGCAATGTGGGCAAGTCTGCTGAAGCCCAGACCACCTTCTTCAGTGGGTTTGGCCATCGTCTCCCAACCAGCCCAGTGATATTTGTCCTTGTCGTCATTATGCCCCCAGAAGAACTTGGCGAAGAGGGATGTGTGTGTGTGTGTGTGTATATATATATATATATATATATATGTGTGTGTGTGTGTGTGTGTGTGTGTGTGTGTGTGTGTGTGTGTGTGTGTGTGTATGTGTTAGCCTCTTCGCGTAATTTTAGATGAAAAACTCAGTGAGTAAACGTAATTAGAAATCTCTCGACTAAAAGCCGTGCTTCCAATACGTGACAGCAGTGAACGTAATTAGAAGGCTTTCGACTGAAAGTCGTGCTTCCGATACGTAACAACAACGAACGTAATTAGAAGGCTTTCGACTGAAAGTCGTGCTTCTAATACGTGACAGCCGCGAGGTGGAGGAGAGAGGAAGAAGAAGAATAAAGAAGAGAAAGACAGCTTTGCTGGGGTGATCAGATCACCCTTGCTCAAAGTAAGATTTGCCTATACGATCCGCTTCCAGGAACCAACAAGTTCTTAGAGAACTTCTGGAACGCTCGTCAGTCAATTTTTGAGACTTGAACGGGCTTCCTGAACTTTACGGACTCCCTTAACTCTCTTTTTGGTGCATCTAAGAAAGGAGACCATGGGGCTCGATTTATAGAGTGGAGTAAGACTGCACCATCTCTCCTATCCGATGTGGGACTAAAATACCAATACTCTAAAATAGAGTTTGATGTTTTATATCATCCCACAATCAACATAGTCGAGTGCTAACCCACGTTTACCCCCCGATTATACGACCGTGCATGCACGAGGCATCCTGGAGTCAGAGTCTGAGTCTGATCAACAAAAATCAGCTTGCATCATTGTTAGAATTAATTATTTTTCTTCTAGGAAAATACTCCCACATGGCACACACTTGTGCCCCATTACCTTATTTGCATACCTCATCACAAACAATGCATTATATTGAGATACTTATCATTTGGTGTAGGGTGTGGGACTGTTTTTCCTCATCTAAAGGCAAAAACACCACAATTCTCCATATCTCAATATATGGGTTGAGCGTTCTCCACAGTGACTGCCCAACATGCATAAAGAGAGATGTGTGCTTCGACTTGAATCTTTCCGCATAGGTTAAATAATAATATGATACAAGAATAGACTAAGCCTTGAATTATGCACCATAACTGCAATCCTTTCTACTCACATAATGGCATCAACTGTGCTTCTGGCTGCACATTAAAGGTCTTGTGCCAGCCTGGTTTCGGTGTATGTATATTGGGTGTCTACAAAGTTTTCCTCAAGAGACGGCCTACATCTCTATCCATACACTCTAGGTGAGTTCTTTTAAAGAGTCATGGCATAAAACCTTTCGCTTCCTTGCGGTGCTGCGCCGCTATGACATGGCCCAAAGCCAAGCACTACCTCATGTGGTGTCATACTACCGGTAGCATAAGGCCCAGCCTCTTTGTAGTGCCTAACTACCCAGCATAAAGCCTTTCACTTCCTTGCGGTGTTACGCCGCCGTGACATAGCTTGCAAAGCCGAGGCACTGCCTCATATGGTGTCATACCACTGTAACATGAGGCTCATCCTCTTTGTAGTGCTGCCTTCCACTCTTTATTCTACAGCATTAGGCTCACTTGCTTATGTGCGGTGCTACGCCGTTGTGACTTAGCCAGAAGCCGAGGCTTTACCCTCACTAGGTACCTCATGTGGTGTCACCCCACTGTAGCTTGGAGTACTATAATCCTTTGTAGTGCTATGCTACCTGTGATTCCTGTAAAGCACGCCGACATCCTAAATGCCTAATAACTCATTAAGGCTTCCTAGCCATCCTCTCACAGGACTTTGTGCTATACAAAGAACAAACCGTAGACAACAGTGGTTCTGAGTTCATAACCCCGTAAGTCCCAAAGGATTGCCTACTTACAGTAGTTCTGGGTCTGAAACCCCATAATTCTAAAGGGATTGCCCACTAACAGTGTTTCTAGGTACATGGCCCCACAATATCCAGAGGACTATCCACTGTACTGATATTCTTCCAGTCAATGGTCCTCCCTTGAACCAAAAGCTAGATGCCTAGTAGATTTTTTTGAACTAATAGCATAAAAATTTGTGGTCGGATTGTAGAGACACAATCTCAGAGTGTCTTCAAGCCCATTTTACATGCTGTATTTTCAACCAGCTGGCGCTTGAGACCTTTGGTGAACGGATCCAACAGATTCTTCTGGCTCCGAACATCCACTATGGCAATGACTCCTCTTTTAATAAGATCATTCATCGACCTTCCTTAATTGTACAGTCCTCTTCTTGCCATTAAAAAGGTCATTTGATGCCACCTGCTGCAGTCTCCTGGTTGTCATAGTAAATCGGTACTGCCGAAATCTGCGTACCAACCATAGCAAGATCATACATGAGCTTCCGAAGCCATTTTGCTTCATCTGCAGCTGCTAGTGCATAAAACTCAGATTCTATAGACGAGTATGATAGCATAGACTGTTTCTTCGACTTCCACGATATAGCAACTCTACCCATTGAGAATGCATATCCTCCTGTGGACCTTTACTCTCTACTTCTGAGCACCAGCTTACATCGCTGAAGCCTTCCACTAATGTTGGATCTCCATAGTAGTGCAATGCATACTTCTGAGTCCTTTTAAGGATCTCATAACCCTCTTCACAGCTTTCCATTGCTCCACACCTGGATTGCTCGTGAACCGACTCAGCATCCCTACGACAAAAGCTATGTCAGGCCTTGTGGCAGTAGTCGCATACATCAAACTCCTGATGATGCTTGGATACTCCAATTGTCTGACGCTTTCCCTTGGATTTGGCTTCAGCTTCTTATCACACCTATACGACGTATCTATCCCTGGAAAATCTTGATACCCATAGCGTGTGAGCATCTTTTCAATGTAATGCGACTATGACAATGCCACTCCAGTTTTCGTCTGGATGATCTTTATCCCTAGGATAACATTAGCTTCCCCTAAGTCCATGCTGAACTTAGACGAGAGGAACTTCTTTATCTCAGTGACACTTGCTAGGTCTGTACCCAAGATCAGCATGTCATCCACGTACAGACAAACGACGACTCCTCTCCTTTCAGCGAACTTTGTGTATACACATTTGTTCGCCTGCTGACCCTGTAGCTGTTTGATCTTATGACTTTATCAAACTTCTCATGCCACATCTTGGGAGCTTGCTTTAGACCATACAGATATTTCACCAGCTTGCAGACTTTGTCTTTGAGGCCCTTGACGACGAATCCTTATGGCTGTTGCATGTAAATCTCCCCAGTCAACTCACCATTCAGAAAAGCATTTTAACATTAATCTGATGAATAACTAGCTTGTGAATTGCACTTAGAGCAATCAACATCATGATGGTCGTCATCTGTGCTACTGAAGCATAAGTGTCAAAGTAATCAATCTCCTACTTCTGAGAAAACCTCTTGGCTACCAACCTAGTCTTAAACTTATCAATAGTTCCATCAGCTTTCAGCTTCTTCTTGAAGATCCATTTACATCGATTGGTGTTGCTTCTTCAGGCAGATCGACCAACACCCACGTGTTGTTGGAGGTTATCGAGTCATACTCATCATAAATAGCCTCATTCCAAAAGATAGCGTCTCTGATCTTCATTGCCTCATCATAGGTAAGCGGATCTGCTTCCATATGATAGGTAACAAAATTCTCTCTGAAGTCCTTCTGTCTCTTCATTCGCTTAGACACAGGTTCTATGATTTCTGGTTTAACAGTTGTTCTTGCAACAACAACTTCTTCTTGGACTACATCTCTGTAAGGAGCTTCAGCCTCCTGTGCACTCACACTGTTCTCCGAAATATCCGCAAGAATAATGTTCTTGTGCCTTGCAAATTTATCTTCAACGAATTCTGCATCGCGAGACTCAATGATATGATTAGAATCAATATCAAGGAACCTCCGAGCATTACTCATATTAGCATAACCTAGGAAGATTGTCTTCGTAGTCCTTGTACCTAGCTTCTGAATTTTCAAATTTGGAAGCTTCACATATGCCAGATACCCCCACACTCGAATAACATTTAAGTTGGGTCTGACCTTGAACCATAGTTCATGAGGAGTGACATCGAAAGTTGCATACGGTACTCTATTCAGAATGAGAGTAGCGTAAGTCCGCTTCACCCCAGAAGCAATTTGAAAGACCCACATCAACACCATTGAGTTCATCATCTCTGTTAACGTTATTTCTTCCTTTCTGCAACACCATTTGATTGAGGGGAGTATGGAGCAGTCATCTCATTAACAATTCCATGTTCTCTACAGAACGATGCGAATTAATGAGACCTATACACTCCACCTCGATCACTTCTAGTTTAATGTTCATCTTCATCCCTGAAGCCCCTGAACTACTCGAATGCTGCTGCATCCTTCAACTTGAGAAGTCATGCGAAGGTGCACTTCGAGAAACACTTCGAACCGGCCTCTATGGAAAATTAATAAAGTCATAGATATCTGAGTGTACTAACTCGAGATGATCAGTACTTTAGTTCAATCGTCTGAGCAGCTTTCTTATAGTCTTGTATCTGCACAAACCTTAAATTCCTCCACCTTCTTACCCCCACATTCTGAAGATAAGGCCCCGGTAGGACATCTTGAGTCTGCTTCTATCATAAAACAACTCTTAGTCCATTCAACGAAGTAACTTCATTGCTATCAGCAAAAGTTCGAACATCCCTTTATACCGAACATCTTTTCGAAGTATGTTCCTCGCCAAGAAATCACCATCTGGCTGGTACGAATGTCTATCTTTTAAGTCTGTATCAGATAACAGACTTCCTGAGATCAGATCTTTCGAAATCTTTGGTACGTGTAACACGCATTCCAGTGTCCTTCTCTATGGTTCATAACTATTGTTTCGATCTTCAGATATTCTGCTAGGTACATGTTCGCCATCGAGACCTTGTCATAACAAGGCTCGTCTTTGGTGAACAGCTCTTTCGAGAGCACACGTGGTCATATGCACTAGTGTCCGACCTCTAGTCAGCTACCACGCTAGATAACTCAACCTGTGCAACAATAGTAACCAAGTTCAGTAATCAAAACAATCAAGTTTAGCCATACCTACTATTTTGGTTTGGGCTTGGGCCTACAATCCTTCTTAAAGTGGCCCTTCTTGCCATAGTTGAAGCAAGCCCCCATCGCCCTTAGGCTTTGGCTTGAATTGAGCTGACTGATCTTTCAGCTGGTGAGAGTGCTTAGCTCTTCTTCAACATAAATCCAGTGCAAGAGGCGTTCAAGATACACTTCCATCTTCTTGCAGTGCAAGTCCGCGATGAAATTGCTCCACCCAAGTGGGAGCTTGACGATAATACCTCCAACGACAAATGCTTCAACCAAGGGCATGTCGTCATCCTCAAGTTTGTGACATAACTTGAGAAACTCTTTGACTTGAGGCAACATTGTCTTATCGTCCTAAATCACATCTTCCAGACCTTTTCAGTTACCTGGATCTTGTTCAGGTTCTCATCTGCCTTGTAGAGATTCTCTACAGACTCCCAGACGTCCTTAGCATGGACCGTCTTGTTGTATGACTCTGCTAGAGAGTCCTTCATAGAGTTTAAGATAAGCAACTTACAAAGGTTGTTATCTTTTCTCTACTTGGATTGCTGTCACGACCCTTCCGAATAATCGGACACCAGTCGGACACGCCCAACCTTCGTCGTTGGACACGACGAAGTAAACCTGTACCAATCTAGGGAAATCTAACCAGATAATCATGACAAGTGCAAATCACAGCATCTAAAAACGTATCCCAGAATCAAAGTAAGGTACATGTCTACAAGTTATTACATTCATCCAGCTAGAATAAGTCTGATAGTCTCAATACAAGAAAAAAAATATGGAAATACTAAGGTAAAGCTTAGACTTCTGCAGCCTCTAAGTCAAAAGCAACTCCAGCTGGCTCACTTGCATCTACTTGCTCTCGGCCATAATATGTGTCGCACAGGGCCTCCAACTCACCTGCAACATATCCTAGTTAGGAGCGGAGCAAAGTACAGTTCTAGGTAATGAACAAGAACATGATATGAAACTGAGTACAGGAGTACATGAAAATGAAATACAGGAAAGAACAGGAAAGTACAAGAAAGTAGTACAGGAAATAAAGTACATGAACTACAATATAGGAATGTAAAGTACAAGAAAATGTAATGTACAGGGATGAAACTAAAATTCTGAAGTACCAGACATGATAAGTGCACCATATTTGAAATACAACTAGTCCATGTGACCGGCTAGGGTGAGTACAGGAGCATGTATAGGAGTACATGAATATGGTACTGCTTAGGGCCCACGTGCACGATGCGAGGCCTAAGCTATCTACATGAATATAGTAACCGAGGTTTGGTCACATGGCTAGTGTATTTCCCCATCCGACACGAGTAAGTACAAGAACAGGAATACAGGAGTACAGGGGTACAAGATATCGTGTCATGACGTATCACAAGAAAGGTACAAGATATGTAAATGCACAAAACCGTAGAAAAGTACTTGCCTTGCTCCGGAAAAGTACGGGAAAACAATGGAGCTAGATGTCCTCCTATTATGAATGATTTACAATTGGTTAAGTTATGCCCATTATCTAGTTAATATTTAACTATTTCTACTACAAACTATAAATACTTGTTTAATTTAATAATTAAAAGCACTGCCAGCCCACTTCTTTCCTAACAATCTAATCACAAGCTGCTTATGAATTGCTACATCAAGGTGGCAAGACTCAAGTGACAGTTCCTAAAATTAGCTTAGGGTTTCCTTAGGAATAGGTAACTATCCATCATCACTAGTATAATAGGCTTGAACTCACATAATTAACCTAACCCACTGATCCCATCTGCTGGAACATGCTACTGGAAACATACTACAACTCATGTACACTATATTCAAAAATGATTCAAACACCTTGAAGCTCAAAATTAGGAAAACTCACTTTCTCAGTAATCAACCCCACCTGCATTATATATAATAATATATATATATATATATATAATATATATATATATATATATAGCTTGTCATTCAATTGTATAGCTGACCATAAATAAACAAAAGGAAGCTGAACTTGACTAACAATTTTTTAGAAACAAAACTGAACCCATAGTCTCAAAAATCAGAAGTTTTCTCATAATGTATACTTATACAAATTCAGCTTTTGAAGGAAAACCAATTAATTCAAAACATACAAATCAATTTAAAGAGAAAATAAAATCTAATAAAGATCCAATACAATCTATATAAAGATCCAAAGACATAGCTGGACCCATCCTGGACACGCCGAACTGGACCCCCATCCCTGGACACGCCATGACACCCTCGGATCAAACATGACCCCAATTTCTGGACACGCCTCGACTTGAGTCACAACACTCTTCTCGGTTCAGCAGCAAATCAACACAGTCAAGGTAATAAATAACTCCAACACACACATCAACACGAACGGATTTGAATCACCGGACACGAACACAAATCACACCATCACGGTCGATCCTGGCCAATACCCAACTCAAAAGGCAAAAATGAAAATAATGTGAATTAATGCAGAGATAGCATTCATACCTGAAAGAGACTTCCTAATATGATAAGACTTCGATCCAAAGTCTCGATTCTCTCACGAATCCAGGTGAGATCAAAACTGCCGCTGCGACGTTTAAAAAAACAAGCAAGAAAGGATTAAATTCCCGACACTAGTTGTCTCCCCCCAAAAGAGTAAATCATAATCACGACGTAACTTACAGTTAAGAACAATCGAACTCAATTCGAATTTCGATCTTATCACCAGCCAAAACTCTCTAACCAAATTTAGACAGAAATACAACCCTCAATTTAATCAATGAATCTGAGACTCAAAATGGAAATGAAATCAAATGATCACAATACTTACCAAGAATTCAGAGTCTCACTGAACAAATATCAATTATTCGATCAGCTCATCCGAACCTATTTCAAAATACAATACTCAGCACCTATATCTGAAGTATAGCTAAATAATTTGGAAAATCAAATCGAGAAGCCGATCTACTCACCCGAACTTCTGGATCACATAAACTCTGTCGATTAGACGTCCTCGGAAGGGTCACGATCAGAAACAAAAATGACGCAGAGCAGAGAAGGAATCTGCCAATTCCGATCCCAAAATGATTAGATCGATATGCCAGAATTCGAAAAGAAACATGAAACAGAATCGAATTCACCGTTCACCGTCACCGGAGAGGAAATGTCATCATGGTCGTCGTTATTGTCGTGGTCGTCGAGAGGTGATCGTCACAGGAGATTCTCGTGGTCATTGTCGGGCTGAGGAACTCGTCGTCGAGAGGAGACGCACGCCGCTTCTAGTTCGCCGGAGAAGAGGATCTCGCCGCTGCCATCGCCATGGCCGCTGCCATCGCCATGGCCGCCGAGAATTAGGGCTAGGGCTCGCGCTGGAAGGAGAACAAAAAAATTTGGGAAAAAAAGAATGATTCTTTCTCTTCCTCATTCTGATTATAAAAGAACTGGGTGTGCATTTTGCACAAATCCCCCCCCCCCCCCCCCCCACTCCGAGAATATTTGATATAGGTCCCTCCGGTTATGAATATATTTACAAAATAAATCCTTTCCTTTTTATTATTTATAAGATCTATAAGAAATCAGTTAGAATGTTAAATGGTGGACCCCAAAGTTTGTTACAACAAACTTTCAAATTTAAAAAAATAATTTCTGCTCTAACTAATTTCCCTCCAAAAGTACAACTCAAAATATTTATTATTTAAAACTAATCTTATTATTATTAGAAAATTATTTTAATTCTCTAAAAATAGGAAAGTGGAGTTACAAATCTCTCCTCCTTGAAAAATTTCGTCCTCGAAATTCGAAGACCCACAAAGTTTAATCTCAAAATCACGAAAAGATTCAAACACAAGTCATTTATTGAAATCAAAATTTCGAACACAAGATACAATCAAGCAAACAAGCTAGGATAGCGCTCTCGCATCTCGTCCTCGCGCTCCCATGTGGACTCTCCCGGAGAGTGGTGTCTCCACATGACACGGACAAGTGGAATGGTCTGGTTCCGCAGTTGTTTCTCCCTCCTATCCAAGATCTCCACTGGCTGCTCCTCGTAGGTCAAGCTCGGACCCACCTCCAGCTCTGAACAGTCCATCACATGGCTCAGATCTGGAATGTAGCGTCGAAGCTGGGACACATGAAAGACGTCGCGTACTCCCTCCAAGCTAGTTAGAAGCGCTAGTCGATACGCCATCTCGCCAATCCGCACCGTCACATCGAAAGGCCCGATGAATCTTGGACTAAGCTTTCCGCCTCTGCTGAAGCGAATGACACCTCTGGTCAGCGAGATCTTCAGAAATACTCTATCTCCAGCTGCGAACTCCAGTGGCCGTCTGCTGTTGTTCGCCCAGTGCTTCTGCCGATCCTGCGCAACTCTGAGACGCTCCATGATCAGTCTAACTTTCTCAGCTGAGTCCACCACCATCTCTGGCCCAAGCAAAGCCCTCTCGCCAATGTCGTACCAAGATAAAGGGGTGCGACATCTCTACCCATATAGCGCCTCGAACGGTGTCATCTCTATGCTAGCCTGATAACTGTTGTTATAGGCAAACTCTACTAGTTGTAAATGATCCTCCCATGAACCAATAAAATCAAGTGCGCAAACCCGCGACATATCCTCCAGTGTCCGAATGGTCCTCTCGGACTTCCCGTCCGTCTGTGGATGATAGGAGGTGCTGAACTTCAACTGCGACCCCAAGCTCAGCTGTAAACTCCTCCAGAAGTGTGACGTGAAGCGGCTGTCCCTGTCTGAAACGATGCTAAATGGCACTCCATGAATCCGCATAATCTATCGCATGTAGAGGTCTGCAAGCTTCTCGGTCGACAGCCCAACCTTGAACGGAATGAAATAAGCAGACTTCGTCAATCTGTCTACGATAACCCAAATAGCATCCTTGCCACTGGGCATATGCGGTAAACCAGAGACGAAGTCCATGGTGATATGCTCCCACTTCCATTCCGAAATAGGTAAAGGCTGGAGTAATCCTGCTGGTCTCTAGCACTCCGCCTTAACTTGTTGGCACATAAGACATCTGGAAATAAATCTGACAACCTCTCTCTTCATCCCAAACCACCAAACATACTATCGCAGATCCTTGTACATCTTGGTAGACACAGGATGAATAGAATACTGCGACTGGTGGGCCTCCTGCATAACTTTCTCTAGCAGATCCTTGGACACACACAACTGGTTCCTGTGCCTCAGGGATCCATCCTCTGTAATAGTGAAGTCGTCAAGCAATCCTGCCTCTGCCTGGCCTCTGAGACATCGGAGCCCCTCATCAAGAAACTGGGCCTCCTTGATCTTCTCTAATAGTCCTGACTGTATCTGTATGTGCATCAGCTGCCCTCATACTCCTGGTAGAACAATCTCGATCCCCAGACTCTCGAGATCCTCTAGAAGATGTTGTTCCATAGTGAGAAACATAGCAACAGGACATCGACTAAGAGCATCTGCTACCACATTCGTCTTCCCAGGGTGGTACTGCAGATTGATGTCAAAATCCTTCATGAGTTCCAGCCATCTACGCTGTCTCATATTCAGCTCCTTCTGAGTAAAGACATACTTCAGGCTTTTTGGGGTCCGTGAAGATGTCAATTCTCTCTCCATACAAGTAGTGCTTCCACAGTTTCAAGGCAAAAATGACTGCTGCGAGCTCCAAGTCATATGTAGGGTAGTTCTTCTCATGAGGCCTCAACTATCTAGAAGCATAAGCAATGACCCTCTTGTTCTGCTCAAGCACACATCCCAAGCCTTTCCCTGAAGCATCACTGTAGATGACGAATCCTCTCAATCCAGATGGCAAAGCTAGAACTGGTGTTGTCGTGAGTCTTTTCTTCAATTCTTCAAATGCTGACTGGCAGGCGTCGTTCCAGGTAAACTCCTCGTCCTTCCGTGTAAGCTTGGTCATCGGCTCTATTATCCTAGCGAAGTCCTTCACAAACTTCCTATAGTATCCTGCTAGACCTAGGAAACTACGAATCTCAGCTACTAACTTGGGAGGGTACCCATGCTTCCACTACTTCAATCTTCTTAGGATCCATAGAAATCTCCTCTCCAGTCACCACATGCCCTAGGAACTCCACTCTGTCCAAGAAAAACTCACATTTCGAGAGTTTCCCGTACAGCTTCTCCTTCCGCAAAATCTCCAACACAATCTGCAGGTGCTCCACATGCTCCTCCTCGGTCTTCGACTAGATCAAGATGTCGTCAATGAAGACTACAACAAACTTGTCCGGATACTTGTGAAAACTTTTTTCATCAAGTTCATAAACACTGCTGGGGCATTGGTGAGTCCAAATGGCATCACCAAGAACTCATACTGGCCGTATCGGGTGTTAAAAGCTGTCTTCGGAATATCCTGCTCCCGAACCTTTATCTGATGATATTCCGACCGAAGGTCAATCTTGGAAAAGACCTTCGCTCCACTAAGCTGGTCAAACAGTTTATCAATCTGCGACAAAGGATATTTATTCTTGATGGTGATGTTATTGAGTGCACGGTAATCAATACACATCCTCACAGTCCCATCCTTCTTGGGCACGAAGAGTATCGGTGCTCCCCAGGATGAAGCATTGGACCGAATAAAACCCTTGCCCTCCAACTCATCAATCTGGGCCTTCAACTCTGCAGCTTCCTTCGGGTTGATCTTGTAGCAATGCTGAGACTTCAGCGCTGATCCGGGCACTAGGTCGATGCTGAACTCCACATCTCGATCTGGCGGCAATCCTGGCAACTCTTTGGGGAAGACGTTGAGATAATCTGTAATCAGCGGATGCGGCAACTCCTGGTCTTCTGCAACTGCTCCAAAGTAAACTCCCTCTGGCCTCTCTGCAACCCGTCTGCTGATCTCGAATGATGGAACTCCTTGTGGGCTGAAAGTCACCTTCCACTCATGGCAGTCTATTACGGCAAACTGCTCGCTCATCCAGTTGATGCCGAGGACTATATCAAATCCGGGCAATGTCATCACTAGAAGTCGAGCCCTAAGCTCCCTTCCAGCTATAGTAATAGGGCAATCTACCATCTCACTAACTGGCACTACCCCTCCTCATGTCATAATCCGACAGTTCCTCCTAGTGGGTTTGGGTGTGAAGCCGTGTCTATGCAGAAACTCATATGATACAAAGCTATATGTGGCTCCAGAATCAAACAATGTAATGACAGAAAATGAATGTAAAAGTATAGAATCTGTGATCACATCTGGCACTGCCTTATCCTCCTCAACTGCAGCCATGACGTAAGCACATCCCTGCTGTGGTGGTCCCTTCTGCTGCTGGTGCTGTGCAAAATGCTGCTGCTGGGTAGGTAAAGCTGGAACTCTCTGTGGTGCAGCTGGTAGAGCTCTGGGTGGTGCAGCTAGTGGTCCTCCAACTCCTCGAGGTCCTCTTGTCAGTCGAGCTGCAGCCTGTGGACAGTCCCTCATCTGGTGTGAGTCTGATCCGCAGAATAAACAGAGTCTGAACCTCTTGCGGCACTCGTCGCAGCGGTGTCCTGGCCGGTAACAGAATGCGCAAGTAACTGCCTGCTGCTGTCTCTGAGGCTGATGTACAGGAGCTCTGGCTGGACGATGATGCTTCTGTGCCGACTGTTGTGGCCTCGCCTGAATCTAAGTCTGGACCCTCTTCGCTGGTGCCTGGAAACTGCTACTCTGCCGATGTCCCGGTCCCTCTTTAGCTTCGGATCTGCCTCCTTCTCTACAGCCTGAGCAATCTTGAGGATGCTCACAAATGTCATCGCCTGTCTAATCGCCACCACGTATCGCAGCTCCCTGGTAAGGCCCTTCTTGAATCTCCAGGCTCTGTCCTCTGGTACTCTGACTAGGTTCTCCGCGAACCTGCTGAGTCTAATAAAATCTGAAGTGTACTCCGCAACCGTCATAGTCCCCTGCTGCAGCGTCTCGAACTGCATCCTCAGCTCATCCCACTCCACATCGGGGAAAAACTTCTCCTTGAACAAAGTTTTAAAATCTGTCCAAGAAACCTGGGGCTCAGTCAACTGGGGCTCCTCCCGGTACCAAGCCTTGGCCAAATCAAAGAGTCGCATGCTCGCCACCTCCACCTTCAGGTCATCCGGGATCCATGCCATCTTCAAGGTCCTCTCCGCATTCTCCAACCACTCGTCTGCATAAACGATCCCCTCATTGCCCCAAAATTCCATCGGGCAGAGGTTCTGGTAGTCCCTGGCCGTCCCTGGTCTCGATGCTGCTGGTGCTGCAGGTAATACTGGAGCTGGTGTTGTCGGCTCTCTGGTCCTGAGCGCATCTACAACTGTCACCCGAAACTACGCTGCCTGGTGGTTCTGGGCCTCCATAAACTGCTGGAACATAGCCATCACCTGAGCGCCGTCAAAAGTTATCGTCGTGGGTAGCGGTAGAAAGATCGGAGGTGGTGGTGGAAGCTGATCTACTGGAGCATCTGGTGCAGGCTGATCCGAGCTGCCTGTAACTCCCGATTGATCAGCGGTCTTCCTCGTAGCGACCATCCTGCAACAAAAGAAAACTTCGTGATTGATAAAAACCTAACCTACCAGATAAATGTAAATACTTATATAATATCCATATATACCCGATGTACCCGATTTTCTATGCTGTGATTCAAGTTTCCCTAGTTTAAATCAAGTCCCCTAATAGTACTATAATACCTAGGTACTATTAGGATAGACCTGCATGGGCCACCACTAAAAACATGTCATGACCCGCTCCCGAATAATAGGACACGAGTCGGACACGCCCAGCCTTCATCGTTTGACGCGACGAAGTAAGCTGTACCAATCTAGGGAAATCTAACCAGATAATCATGACAAGTGAAAATCACAGCATCTATAAACGTATCCCAGAATCAAAGTAAGGTACATGTCTACAAGTTATTACATTCATCCAGCTAGAATAAGTCTGATAGTCTCAATACAAAGAAAAAATATGGAAATACTAAGGTAAAGCTCTAGGCTTCTGCAGCCTCCAAGTCAAGAGCAACTCCAGCTGGCTCTCCTGCATCTACTGGCTCTCGGCCATAATATGTGTCGGACATGGCCTCCAACTCACCTGCAACATATCCTAGTCAGGAGCGGAGCAAAGTACAGTTCTAGGTAATGAACAAGAACATGATATGAAACTGAGTACAGGAGTACATGAAAATAAAATACAGGAATGAACAGGATACATGAAAGTAGTACATGAAATAAAGTACAGGAACTAAAGTACAGGAATGTAAAGTATAGAAAATATAAAGTATAGAAAAATGTAATGTACAGGGATGAAACTATAATCCTGAAGTACCAGACATGATAAGTGAACCATGTTTGAAATACAACTAGTCCATGTGACCGACTAGGGTGAGTACAGGAGCATGTACAGGAGTACATGAATATGGTATGGCTTAGGGTCCGCGTGCACGATGCGAGGCCTAAGCTATCTACATGAATATAGTAACCGGGGTTTGGTTACATGGCTAGTTTATTTTCCCACCGACACGAGTAAGTACAAGAACATGAATACAGGAGTACAGGGGTACAGGATATCGTGTCATGACGTGCCACAAGAATGGTACAAGATATGTAAATGCACAAAACCGTAGAAAAGTACTTACCTTGCTCCGGGAAAGTACGGGAAAACAATGGAGCTAGATGTCCTCCTGTTATAAATGATTTACAATTGGTTAAGTTATGCCCATTATCTAGTTAATATTTAACTATTTCTACTACAAACTATAAATACTTGTTTAATTTAATAATTAAAAGCACTGCCAGCCCACTTCTTTTCTAACAATCTAATCACAAGCTGCTTATGAATTGCTACATCAAAGTGGCAAGACTCAAGTGACAGTTCCTAAAATTAGCTTAGTGTTTCCTTAGGAATAGGTAACTATCCATCATCACTAGTCTAATAGGCTTGAACTCACATAATTAACCCAACCCAGTGAACCCATCTTGCCGGAACATGCTATTGGAAACATACTACAACTCGTGTACACTATATTCAAAAAATGATTCAAACACCTTTAAGCTCAAAATTAGGCAAACTCACTTTCTCAGTAATCAGCCCCACCTGCATATATATATATATATATATATATATATATATATATATATATATATATATATATATATATATATATATATATATATATATATATATATAGCTTGCCATTCAATTGTATAGTTGCCCATAAATAAACAAAAGGAAGATGAACTTGACTAACAATTTTTTAGAAACAAAACTGAACCCATAGTCTCAAAAATCAGAAGTATTCTCATAATGTATACTTATACAAATTCAGTTTTTGAAGGAAAACCAATTAATTCAAAACATACAAATCAATTTAAAGAGAAAATACAATCTATATAAAGATCCAAAGACACAGCTGGACCCATCCTGGACACGCCGAACTGGACCCCCATCCCTGGACACGCCACGACACCCTCGGTTCAAACACGACCCCAACTTCTGGACACGCCCCGACTTGAGTCACAACACTCTTCTCGGTTCAGCAGCAAATCAACACAGTCAAGGTAATAAATAACTCCAACGCACACATCAACACGAACGGGTTTGAATCACCGGACACGAACACAAATCACACCATCACGGTCGATCCTGGCCAACACCCAACTCAAAAGGCAGAAATAAAAATAATGTGAATTAATGGAGAGATAGCATTCATACATGAAAGAGATTTCCTAATACGAGAAGACTTCGATCCAAAGTCTCGATTCTCTCACGAATCCAGGCGAGATCAAAACTGCCGCTGCGACGTTTAAAACAAAACCAAGACAAGGATTAAATTCCCGACACTAGTTGTCCCCCCCCCCAAAAGAGTAAATCATAATCACGACATAACTTACAGTTAAGAACAATTGAACTTAATTCGAATTTTCGATCTTATCACCAGCTCCCAAAACTCTCTAACCAAATTTAGACAGAAAACAACCCTCAATTTAATCAATGAATCCGAGACTCAAAATGGAAATGAAATCAAAATGATCACAATACTTACCAAGAATTTAGAGTCTCACTGAACAAGTCTCAATTATTCGATCAGCTCATCCAAACCTATTTCAAAATACAATACTCAGCACCTATATCCGAAGTATAGCTAAATAATTTAGAAAATCAAATTGAGAAGCCGATCTACTCACCCGAACTTCTGGATCGCATAAACTCCGTCGATTAGACGTCCTCAAAAGGGTCACGATCAGAAACGAAAACGACGCAGAGCAGAGAAGGAATCTGCCAATTCCGATCCCAAAATGATTAGATCGATCGGCCAGAATTCGAAAAGAAACATGAAACAGAACCGAACTCACCGTTCGCCGTCACCGGAGAGGAAATCTTGTCATCGTCGTCGTTGTCGTCGTGGTCGTCGAGAGGTGATCGTCGCAGGAGATTCTCGTGGTCGTCGTCGGGCTGAGGAACTCGTCGTCGAGAGAAGACGCACGCCGCTTCTAGTTCGCCGGAGAAGAGGAGCTCGCCGCTGCCATCTCCATGGCCATCGAGAATTAGGGCTAGGTCTTGCTAGGGCTCGCGCTGGGAGGAGAACAGAAAGAATTTGGGAAAAAAAATGAAATGAATGATTCTCTCTCTTCCTCATTCTGATTATAAAAGAAAAGGGTGTACATTTTGCACAAACCCCCCTCCCGCTCTGAGAATATTTGATATAGGTCCCTCCGGTTATGAATATATTTACAAAATAAACCCTTTCCTTTTTATTATTTATAAGATCTATAAGAAATCAGTTAGAATGTTAAATGGTGGACCCCAAAGTTTGTTACAACAAACTTTTAAATTTAAAAAAATAATTCCTGCTCTAACTAATTTCCCTCCAAAAGTACAACTCAAAATATTTATTATTTAAAACTAATCTTATTATTAGTAGAAAATTATTTTAATTCTCTAAAAATAGGAAAGTGGAGTCACAATTGCAGAGCAGTAGCCTCAGCGACCCTTCGAGCATTTCCACCTTTTGGAATTAAAGGCTCAGGATCTGTCAACACGTAGTCAACGCTCACGAGTTGAAGATTAAGGCTGACCTTTCTCTTTCAAACGTTGTAATGCTTCCCGTCAAACTTCTCAAGTTTGTTAAAACTTGTGTCGAGAAGGTTTGCACGGTTGTTTTCCATCGAATCTAAATCTTGCTTTGAGATTGTTAGACTCTTGACGTAATTTCAGATGAAAAACTCAGTGAGTAAACGTAATTAAAAATCTCTCGACTAAAAGTCGTGCTTCCAATACGTGACAGCAACGAACGTAATTAGAAGGCTTTCGACTGAAAGTCGTGCTTCCGATACGTAACAACATCGAACGTAATTAGAAGACTTTCGACTGAAAGTCGTGCTTCCAATATGTGACAGCCACGAGGTGGAAGAGATAGGAAGAAGAAGAATGAAGAAGAATGAAGAAGAGAAAGGCAGCTTTGCTAGGGTGATCAGATCACCGTTGCGATCAAAGCAATATTCGCCTATATACGATCCGCTTCCAGGAACCAGCAAGTTCTTAGAGAACTTCTGGAATGCTCGTTAGTCAATTTTTGAGATTTGAAAGGGCTTCCTGAACTTTACGGACTCCCTTAACTCTTTTCTTTAGTGCATCTAAGAAAGGAGGCCAAGGGGCTCTATTTATAGAGTGGAGTGAGACTTCACCATCTCTCCTATCCGATGTGGGACTAAAATACCAATACTCTAAAATAGAGTTTGATATTTTACATCATCCCACAATCAACATAGTCGAGTGCTAGCCCACGCCTACCCCCCGATCACACGACCGTGCATGCACGAGGCATCCTGGAGTCCAAGTCCGAGTCCGATCAACAAAAATCAGCTTGTATCATTGTTAGAATTAATCTTTTTTCCTTCTAGGAAAATACTTCCACATGACACACACTTGTGCCCCATTACACCTCATGTGCACACCTCAACACAAGCAATGTATTATATTGAGATACTTATCTTTTGGTGTAGCTGATGTGGGACTATCTTTTCTAGTCTAAAGGTAAAAACACGAATACATAAATGTTCCAAAACCAACCGGCTGGTTTTGTATTATAGAACCACTATATGTTTTATGGATTGGATTGGAATTTAGTGGTTGAGATTAAAAGGTGTAGACCCCACCACCTTTTTAAGTCATTTAATCTCAACCATGCAATTCCAATCCAACGTGTATCACATAGGTTGGTTCTATAATACAAAACAAGCCAGTTGGTTCTAAAGCACTCATATATATATATATATATATATATATATATATATATATATATATATATATATATATATATATATGTTTTTTTTGTTTTTGTTTTTATTTTTGTTTATATATATATATATATATATATATATATATATATATATATATATATATATATATATATGTTTTTTTTGTTTTTGTTTTTATTTTTGTTTATATATATATATATATATATATATATATATATATATTAACATAACAAAACTTATATTTATATCATATGAGCATCCTCTCGTATGCACTGGTTGTGGAGGCTCATGCATTGTGAGCTTCTAAGCACTAATTATCATGGCCATGCGAGAGTGTGATGTGAATAGTTAATGAGGGAATTTGAATGGAATTGCTCAAAAGGAAAAGTGGTCAACTTGGGTTTTGTGACAGGCTTTGTCTCCTCCACTTTTCTAAGAGACATTCATGATTCAAGGGAGGAGCTTCTCATGTGACGTTATCTATAGAAGTACGGATTCCATTCCGTCGATAAATTAAACATTGTTCCGTGGATAAGTCCGATAGAAGACTGGCTTTAAATTATGTTTCAAATTAGAGTTCTAGTAATTCTTTGGGCAAGGTTATTGTGACACCCAACTTCGACTATTGGCAGTCTAATTAGTGAAAAGTTTTTATATTGATCGAGTCTGGACCATGACAGTCTGGGGCGAACTTTTAGCCGAAATCCCAAATCTAGACCTGCCCATAACCCAGTCTAAGCTAGATCGGACTTGATTCGGTTCGATCGTGGATCGGTCCCATCTTAACTAGTTGATTACTATTATTATTAAATAATTTTAAAAAAATTTGACCCATTACGGTTTGGTATGCAAATTAAAAAAATACACGGTTTGAGACTACTATCTAAATAATAATAAAAACTCCGCCCATTGTTTTAAAAAGTAGTAAAGAAATGAATAAATTTTATTTAATTGAGAAATTTTCAAAAATATATTATTCTTGTTAGATAGGTATATTTGTTAATATTACTTATGTTTTGAGTTTTAGATTCCAACATCTCTTCAAATTTTCTTTGTGGAACCACAAAGAAAGCTTGTAGAGAGGTTAAAATCCAAAACTCAGAACATAAGTATTATCAACAAACATAAAATACATATTAACAATAATAACATATATTGGAAAATAATAAATAAAATAATAAGCACAAAGGAATTAGTGCAGCTAATTCTTTGAATTGATACATGATAATTGTGACTACCTAAGTTCTTAGTACTAATAGGTAAATAAATTAAAATAGAAATTAAGATATAAGATATAATTGTGACTACCTAAGTGATGGAATTGAGGATCCCCAGAACAACAGATTGGTGTGCATATCGATAGATAAAATACAAACATGTTTAAAGCGTGATCTAATCCTTCAATGGCATAAACTAGGGTTCACGAATTTTACCTGAAGCAATGAGAAGTAGATGATAGTTTCTAGCAACCTTGATCAGTCGCGATCTCAAGATCTTCTGCCGTATTCTTTCTTCAGGTTGGACTTCGTGTGGGCGATGATCTCCCAACATTTTTTTCTCCTTGGCTATCTTGCTCTCTCTCTCTCCTTACGCGAAGAATAAATTTAGAGAAAGTTGCTCTTTTTCTAATGCATATGACGGCCATAGAATACAGGATATATATAGGCTACAACATGGGCCATGAGAAGAAATTAGGGTTAGGTCTCCTAATAGATCTAGGTATCTCGTGTTCATCACGAACACAAAATCCAGGCCCGTTAACAATAGCTCGGCCCACTAAAGAGCCATTGTTGCACTAGCTTCCTAATTTCAAATTATGCTTATGAACTCCTTCTTATTATATGCTTTTTCATCTCCCCATGTTAAGATATTGAATGTCAGTCGATCAAATTAAGCTACTGACAACTATATTGGTCGACATCTTTTATCCTTAAGTAGTATCACTCAACTTCATTTGTCATGTCAGATATAATCCACCTGCAGGGTTTACATGACATCAACCACTAAAACAAAAATACCTTTTTATGACGGCTAAAAACGGTCATAAATGATATTTTATAACGTTTTTTTTAAGCCCATGAACGTTATAAAATCAGTGTTATAAATATTTTCTAAAACTGTTATAAATGATCTCTTCATATATAACATTTTTTCTCTTCTGAAAACGTTATAAATAATACAACTATATATAACACTAAATTTTTTAAACATTATAAATATGTTTCATATATATAGCACTTATTTTCAAAGCATTATATATATATATATATATATATATATATATATATATATATATATATATATATATATATATAACGCTTTTTCAAACTGTTGTGGATTTAATTTACGCGTGCGCGCGCGCGCGCACACACACACACACACACACACACACACACACACATATATATATATATATATATATATATATATATATATATATATATATATATATATATATGGATACGGATCAAAAGCTCCCCTTAGAAAACCCCCTAAAAACTCCCTCACTCTAATCCGTAATTTAATGTTAATATTAATGTTAATATTAATGTTAATATTAACATTAAATACTAAAATTAACATTAAACTTGACATTAAAATTAATATTAACATTGACATTAACATTAATATTAACATTAATATATAAAAAAAAAAAAAAAAAAAATAATATTAACATTAACATTATTATTAACATTACTATTACGAATTAGAGAGAGAAGTTTTTAGGAGGTTTTCTAAGGGGGACTTTTGATCCGCTTATATATATATATATATATATATATATATATATATATATATATATATATATATATATATATATATATATCGCCTGTCAAAACGTTATAAAAAGCAATGGTCAATAATGACTGTTTCCAGAACATTCATTTCGTACTAGACAACATAAATTATTAAATTTAATAAACATTTGAAACATTCTTTTTGAATTAAAAATATTATTCCAAATGTACATAATATCACCATCTTAATTACATTTTATCAAAAATATATCCAAATACATGTATATATATACATCTTATTGTTTCCTTTTTTAGGGCACCCTCAAAACTGTTAGTATATCGTTTCCTTTGGCTTCATCAACACCATCAAAACTGTCGATATCCGTTCAAAACTGTCAACGTGTACAACCACCCTCAAAACGGTCAAAAGGAGAAACCTGAAAATCACCTTCAGTTTGTAAACACTGACGGGCAATGTCCAAAGAATAGATAGAACTACAAAGATTGAAAGAGAAATAAATATTGATTTAGTGGAGAGGATGCTGACCAGGTTGAGGAGGGAGGCAAGGCCCCAGCTGCAGGTGCTATATTCACACTTCTCAGGCGGCCAGCAGTCGGATGGTGGCACACACAACATCAGTATCAGCGATAGCAATGGCGAATCTGACGTTCACCACATCAGACCCAAGCACAAGCCCAGCACAATCCCACCCTTGCCATTGCCATTGTTGGTATAGGTCAGACAGAAGACCCTGCCAAATCCAGCAAGGAAGAACAAGGTCCATAATGTAGAACCCAACAGCTGGAAGAGAGCATTATCAAAGGAAGAGAGTGGATAAAAGAAATGATATCCAAAGATCATTGTATCTTACTAGCATGACCTAAAACATGAATCTTGTAGACTCTTTGATTTGAGAGAAAAGCTTGTTGATGTCTCTTGCAATCACATGAATATTTTCCAGCAAACCCTTCTGAAAATTCCTTTCCTCGAAAGCCACCAGCTTGTTTACGTCACAATTGAACCGTTGGATCTTTCACTTAGCCTGTATCAAGTGCAATAAAGGAAAATAAAATGGAACTATGTAAATCTGATCCCATTTTGACACTAAACACTTTTATTTTTCTCTCATCTCACTTTTTAACAACCAGACACACCTTATCAATCAGTTACTCTAGGATGTGAAGAAATATATAAATTTAATGTTTGCAGCATGCCAGCATGATTCAATGATTCATGAATGAAGAATTAAGATTCATAAAATGCATCCTCTTTTAAAGACATAAAATTTTGTAACATGATTCATGAATGACGAAATTAAGATTCATAAAATGTATCCTTGTTATTAACTTCCTAAAAACTAATAAAGCCAGCTATGGTAGCCTATTAAAGTTATTTTGTGGATCAATCAACATACCAATAGACTATGATAAATCTAAAAAAAAGGATCAATAATAAATTGAACACACAATTGTGATACATATGATAAGTAAAATCAAAGAATGGGACATTTGGAATATAACTTAGACCATAAAAATATCTTATCTTACGAAGCGAAGGACAAGATTTCCTACAAGCTTTGTTAGTGTAATCCCACTGCAATAAACATATGGTACAGAACATATATTAGTAGCTAGTTATAAATGATAAGAAAAAGCTATATGCAGGACTGAAGGATGAAAACTTCTAAAGAATTTCAAAAGTGTGAAGTAGGTTTTGAATGTTAGACATGGTTCATTAGCTTCCTTTTTAAATAGAAATGATCTAGTCTATTTTTATATATCAATGCTTCACATTCTGGCTCATCAAAAATATAAGTTGGTATCAGTTAGAATTTTGTTGGTTGTGATCCGAACAACAGTTGGTATTAAAATTAAGTTGCAGCCAACCAAATAATTTTGGGTGGGATTTCATTCTCCACTCCAACACTTAAAATGGAGTCCAAATGAATGCTTGGGGAAGCATTTCCTTCTTTCCTTCAGTGACCCAGTTATACACATCCACACATCCCTTCCCAAATGCAGTACCAATATATTACAATTCCTTTAGAAAGACAAATAGGAAATAGTTCATGGGTATCAGAATCCAGTCCCATTTGGCATATTGATGCAGTAACAGCAATAAATCATCATTTATTTTATTTTACAACATTTCAGGATAACACGATATCACAGGCATGTTGATGCAATAATGGTACATAAACATTGCAATGAATAATAGAATATTCATTCCAAAAGAAACTAGTGAATTTTAAATGAAAGGAAAGGCATAAAGCACTTACTTACAATTTTGTACCAAGCCTTCAAATTTACCAACTGCTGATGATCCCTACAAACTGAAGGAACTTTCACCATTGCATTGTAAGATCCACTTAACTCTTTCATTGATACTTTATTATATAAAGGGGAATAGGGAATTCCAAGTGCAATTTTTTAGAACTGCATATGTTTTAATTATGGAGAAAACATATAGTTCTTAAGATGCATATCTACCAAGTAAAGACGACGTGTATTCAAGACATGAAGGCAAGGAACCCGACATTTTAGTACCCATGTTTGACATTTAGTAAGAAATATATATTGCATTAAAGAAGTCGAAAGAGAAATGCGTACATATTTAAGTGAAGGTTGTAACTTGTTCAAAGTATTCACACATAATTGATATCATAATAATCCTATAACCAGTTCCAGCTTTTCTTAATATATCCATAAGAGCTTCTGGTGTGTTTCGCCAAACTTAGTATGAAGCAGTAAGCATGAAAAAATATTGTCTTCTCTGAATATGATGCAAGACAAATAAGGCAAGGAAGCAACAATTTGATTCAACTCATTCTAGAGTAGAAATGTGAACAGACTGTCTGAATGACTCAATTTACACATTTTTTTCCCTTTATGTCCAATGTGCATTCCTATTAACGCCAATTGTATCCTTGCATCTTTTCCCTATGGTAATTTAAGAAATACTCATCCTCATAGATGGATTATGAGTAGATGTGCGCAGTTAATCAGTTTGCTAGGACAAAAGAAGACCCACAGGCTGCTCGTACCCAGTGGTGCCACATGTCCACATCACTTCTTTCTACGGGAGATGCCATTAATGTTGTAAATAGTTCTCTCTCTCGTGGGTATAATAGTTTTGTGTTGCATATTTATAGAGTTTTTATAACTAAGAAAGCATACCTGACCAAGAAATTGACATATGATCAATATAAGGAAACACAAGAAGACGAAGATATTGGAATTTTAGCTCCTTGGAGAATGTTCCACTTTTCATTTACCTTACAACAAAGAATTGGGGGGGGGGGGGGGGGGGGGGGGGGGGGGGCAGAGATTGCAAATTTTGTTAGTTCTAGTCCTAACGCCCCACATATGTACAAATAATGTTGGAAACTCAGTTGGGAAGCCATGAGAGGATAGGAAAAATGATAGAAGTAGATTTAGGTCAAATTTAAGTTAATGATAGTTTGTTAGAATAACTGGTTAGGAAATATATTCCTTTGGATCTGACTAATTTTATTGGAGAAATTTACCATATAAGGAAGAGGCACATATCTTCTATCAGTGAATGTGAGAAAAGAACTGGCTATCAAATTATCAAATATTTTACTAATCCTTCAATTTTTCAAACAATTAATCAAAAATTTAACTGACATATAGGATCTAGTGTAGTGCACATAAGACCACGGTATCGTGGCCCACAAGTCAGCAATAATTTGGGAAACAGAATAGCAACTGACTATCCAATTATGCAATATTTTACCAAACGTCTAGTTTCTCAAATACCTTACCAAGATTTAACTGACATATGGGATCTGGTGCGGTGCACACGGGGCAAGGGTGTTTGTCCTGACCCACAAGTCGGTAAGATTTTGGGAAACTGATGTTTAGAAAAAGTATTTTTTTTTCTATCAATTCTCTCTTCCGTTCGTCTCCTCTTGGAAAGTTTGCTGTTGAGGTCGTTCTCTAGGTGTATCTCTACTATGATTCTTTCATGTTTCCAGTTTAAGTCAGCCTCATTAATATGATTCTTAAGATATTATGTTATTGTTCTTGATTACTTGAGTTTGCAGGTATACTTCACGGTGTTGCACAATGAATCTAATGAATAAATCCTCTAATGAATAAATCAATTTACTGGTGGCTTATGTATGAAACTCAAAAAGATTCTTCCATTTTCATTTGTTTCTTCACTCGCAACTTAATGCCTATTATGAAACATTAAGTATATGTCCTCACGTAAAACAGATTCAAACATTTAGTAATAATAGCTTAACACCTACAAAGTAAAAGCAATCCAAGAACAATAAATTCACAACATCAAACCTCTTCGAATATATACTATCTAGCAAGCATCGGCACTCCGAAAACTAGTGTTGTGTCCATATCGTGTTATCCGTGTATTGATGTCCAACAACATAGACTAATGTACATATCATACAATCAAGAAGTACCAATTAAAGACTAGCAACAACAAAAGAGTTCAAAAGTTAAACCTTTAGCTGGGAAGTGGCATCAGCGTGCTCCTTGATCTGCGATCGGAAGCTGATCTGCAAGTCGATGAGCCCGAGGAGGACGATTGCCTGTGCCCGCAACTCGATCTCAATGTGCTGCGGCTCCTCTCGCTGCCTCAATATCTTCTGCAGCCTCTATTGCAGCATCTTCTTGCACATGCCTCCGCCGTTGATATCGATCGAGCAGAAGTCCACAACAACCAGTCCTGCTCCCTCCTCGTATATCGTTCTCTTCGAATCGACCATGTTTGAGATGTTCTAGATCCTGAAAAATAAACAACAAATTAGTTAAAAAAAATAAGGACTCCTATTTGAGGAAAGGAAAATAAGTGAAATTTACGGAGACGGCGCACCATTCCTTCCTTTGCGGCTGGAAAGAAGAGGGGACGGGAAGGGTTCCATCACGGCCGGCTGTTACCTCAATTTCCACTGGGAGAACAAGCTCTCCGATCCCTCTGAATCTACATAAATTAGGAGTTTTTTGAAGTAAATCGGGGAGAGAGGAGGGATCTTTGGATGGAAAACCCTAATTTTGGGATGGAAGTCTCAGAAGAAGGAGGAGGGATCTGGGGTTGAGGAAGGGGTAGAGGAACTCGACGATGGATCCATCTCCTTTATGTGCTTTCTTCATTGCTGGATGAGGACAAAAATTACGGTTAGGGTTTTCGGGTCTGGTGGCAGTAGTAGGAGTAGGAGGAGAGAAGTGCACGAGGAAACGATAGAGGAGGAGATTAAGAGGGAGGAGAGAGCTCTGCGTTGAGGTGTTAAGGGCTCGAGATGGAGGGGAGATGATAAGGAAAATGAGAGAGAGAGAGAGAAAAGCGAAGGAGGGTTTTGATTTAGGGTCTGCTTGGCAATTATCGGGGGTAGCGGTTATGAGGTGTTTTTAGAGTACCGGTTATGAGCGGTTATGAGGGATCCGGTTTTGGATGGTTTTAAGTAGCGGCTTTTAAACCAGTCTAATCCATGCTTGGTAATTCACTAACGAGCGGTTCTGAAAGTTTTTTACACGAATAAATTAAGGCTGTGTTTGATTGGGCTTTTTTTCCATGGAAAATATTTCCACCACAAATTTTCCACCAATTGTAGTGTTTGATATCTTATATTTTCCATGGAATTATTTTCCAAAAAACTATCATTTTCCATATTTTCTTCTAAAATGGTGGAAAATGAAACTTGTCTAACCCCATAGGAAAATAATTATTTTCCGTGGAAAATAATTATTTTCCGTGGAAATTAATGGCAATCAAACAACCAAATTAAGTTTTCCATGGAAAATTTTAAATTTTCATGGAATTTTTTTCCTAGGAAAATAATTCCATGGAATTAATTTCTTTTCCACGTATTTTCCACCTTGCAATCAAACACACCCTAAATAGGGAAGGGTATCCGTAGTTATAATTATATCTATTTTTGTGAGGATATAAATGGAATAAAAAAATAAAGCCGCTCAAAATCTGCCGATTTGGGGTGTTTACAAAGCCACCCAAAAATATATTACACCGGTTTTGGGGGGTTTTTGAGCCGACGAAAACCAGTGCCTCAAAAATATTAACAAGCAGGGGTTTTCATAAACGGTCGGTTCAAAAACACCCCAAAACCGGTGAAAACACCGTTACCAAGCAGACCCTTAGGGGTTGGGTCACAGCGGACGTTCGACGGAATTATAATTGTTTTTTAATTACTTTTTATAACGATTGTGAATAACAATGTTATTTATGTGCGAACAATATATAATGCTTAGTGCTACAAATTATTATAATAGGCCAAAAAACTTTATATTATGTGGTGTTGCTGAAATTCTGTAACGTTCATTTACGAACCGTTGTAATAGCTTCTTTTCAAGTGTTATAACAGAGTATTTTTTCTTGTAGTAAACCTGATATATCAGGATATAGATTCCTTTTATAATCAACATTCCATCGTACACACAACGTCATTATCCAATTTATAGAGGTTGTTGACCCATAATGAATCCCACTCTTTTATGAGTCAAAGTAATGCATACTGCATATACATGTTTGTTATTATATTCGATTTAAGAGCACAAACATCCATAATAATTGAGGTATTTGCTCTCTTATGTAGTCAGTACAAAGAAAACAACCTTAAGTGGTCCTATTCAATACACAAAAAGTGCACTAGTGTAAACCTATAGTCAAGATAGACTAATGCCCGATTACACTACAATCTTACCAATTGTTTGTCGAAATCCATCTAGGTTGTGAACCATTTATATATTCTACCGAAAACTGATAATATGATCTTCTGTGTGACACCACAAACCATATTATCTACAATGTAGAATATCTGACACTTGCATTAATAGTATAGTAAATATAATATGCAAACATTTGTCCATATGATTCTCATTCATAAAAGATAAGAAAATATAGTTAATACAAAAGTGATGCTTTTAGCATATAACCCTAACACTAAGTTCGTGTTTGAGGCCATAAAGAGCCTTATGTAATTTGAAAACATGATTCGAAAAACCAAAATTCTCAAAGTCGAGCTTGCTTAACATAAACCTCTTCCTTAATAAAACCATTGATCAAGAAAGCACTTTTGACATCCATTTGAAAGTGCTTAAAGTCATTAAAGCAAACAAAAGCACAAAGCATACGAATGGACTCTAAACGAACAATTAGTGCATATGTTTCTTCAATACCTTTTTTTTTATAATCTTGTGCAACCAATCGTGCTTTATTACGTGTCATAAAACCATCCTCGTCAAGCTTCTTGCGAAAAACCCATTTGATCCCAATAATATGATAGTTATTGAGCTAGGAACAAGTTTCCAAACTTGCATGGTTTCGCTTAAATTGAGTTAATTATTCTTGCATAGCAAGCATCCAAAATTCATCATTTGCAAGCGAGTGCTTACTTTGGTAGAAGGATCACCAATAATAAGTTCTTTTGGATGATGAGTGATAACCTAAATTCCTTAGGTAGACCATTAGAAATAGTTTCTATGTATGGAGGGACTTAGGATGAAGTGATCTCAACTTCCCAAGTAGGTGAAGGAGCATCATTGTCTCCAGGAAGATCTCCAAGCCACAAGAAATGTCGCCAATATCATTAATCGAACTATATGTGGACGTATTAAGTTCATCAAAAGAGACATGTACTGATTCTTCAACCACGAGACTCTTTTTTATTGAAAACACGAGAATATTTACTATGCATTAAATATCCAAGAAATATATCTTCATTGGTCTTTTTTTCCAAATTTGCCTAGTTATTCTTGGCATTTAAAAGAAAATATTTGCATCCAAAAACTTTAAAATATTTAATAGAGAAAATTTTATCGAGCCAAAGCTCATATGGAGTTTTCTTAAATAGGTATAATCAAAACTTTATTTATAACATAACATGTCATATTAATGGCTTCCCCCAAAAATATTAAAGGAGCTTATATTGGTTTAACAAAATTATAGTCATATCTCCAATAGTTTTTTTCTTTCTTTACACCAGACTATTTTGTTGTGGTGTTCAAGGACAAGCAAAATCACGACTAAAACTATTTTTAGCACAAAAAGTTTTGAAATTGGCATTATCAAATTCTTTTCCATGATCACTCCTAATTTTGTTGATCATAATGCCCCTCTCATTTTACACATGTTTGCAAAAATAAATTTTTTTACGAAAAGTATCGCTTTTGTTTGCAAGAAAAAACACTGAAGTAAATCTTAAAAAATATCAAGTAAAACGAAAGTATAAAGTTTACCATCAAGACTAGCAACTCTACTAGAACCAAATATATCCATATGAATAAGTAGAAGGGGTCTAGTAGTGCTCACCATAGTGGTAAACTTGAAAGAATACTTAGTCAACTTACTCTTTTTACATTCTTCACACACAATGCCATTTTAGAAATGAATGTTCGGGAGACCTCTTACTAGGTTCTTGAAGCAAGCCGAGTGATGGTATCCAAGTTGGGGTATCCAAGTCTCATGTGCCAAAACCAACTTCCATCATTCTTAGTTACTAGACAACTGTCATTATTAGTACCTTCAGCAAGATATAATACATATATATTGTCTTCTATAATACCATCATATACTATGGTGCCATTTGAGCTGTTATAAATGAAACATTTTTATTTGACAAATTAACACCATAACCACTATCTGTAAGGACTAATGCTAAGAAGGTTATGCTTTAAGTTTGTAACAAGCCAAACATTCTTAATACGAGTTTAAGGAAGGGAACCGATATTACCATGTCTAATGATGTACCCTCTTTTATCGAAGAAGGCATATTCTCCCTTCTTCATAGAAAGCATTGCAAATAATGTAGCATCTCTAGTCATTTGCCATGAGCAACCGTTATGGAGAATCCACTTGCTTATAGCATGCGAGGGATGGTTCACCTACAACAAAATATGAAGATAAAACCTTTCGTACCCAAGATTTGTTGGGTTCTTGAATGTTAGTCTTTGGAACCCATTTGAGTATTTTTATATTAACATGTATTCTAATTTGACATTGATATTATGACAAAGCATCCTACAATAATGACACATGGATGGTATCTTGATTCTAATGGGAAGATGGTGAGTGTTTTAAGCACAAAACTTTCTAGCATGATTTCTATCATTTGTGACTATACTAGAAAGCATGATTTTGTGTAGGAGTGGCCTTCTATATCTTCTTCACAAATGGTCTTCTATGTTTGTACTATGTTAACCATAGGATCTAGTGCCATAGTAAGTATTGTGATGCATGTTAGTATTTCTTTGTCTACGATGTCTTGTTCCATGTTGTGTGTTATGGGGGCATATTGGTAGTGTTTCCACCATCTTATCTTACAGTTTGCAAGAAGCTCATTATACTTTTCTATGATTGCCTCTTCTTTTTGGATGGCAATAAGAGTCTTGTTTCTTAATGTCATACCCCTCTTTGATAGTTTGGAATTCAAAGTTTTTATATATTATTTCTTATAAAGCTTCATGTAGCTTAGTTTAAGTGTTTCAATCTCATCCGTGTTACAAGCCGGGTGTTACCCTTTATCTCACTAATTACATTAATAACTTTCTATTTCGTGTTTCAGTACTTCAATCTCTTTTAGAGGATTTCTAAATTTTCCCTTCAAGATTTTATGATCATCATAGATTTCAACAATAGCTTTCTCTAATTGTAAGAGCATTAGTAGAGAAGTCATCGAGTACCTCATTGGAGTATATTTTTGTTGGCCCATTGGTTAATGATCACACCTGATTTTGATAATCAACGTCAACTTTGGTCGATAGCAAAACATATATACTGCTACAGGATTAAAGGTTTCAAATGAGAAGAACGTCTGCATCTACGTCCTACCAAAGTACAGACATTGCATTATCATCAAAAACCAATATCGTACTGGAATCAAACTTTTTTATATTTTCTTCTGTATTTTCAATTTTATTGAGTCTAGAAAATATATATGAGATTGATCAGGATTGAAACTGGCTTACGTTTTTATCAGTCCACTATCTAAAAAGCCTACCAATCTATACTTCCAAGTCCACTATCCAAAAAGCCCAAAACCCAACACAAAATTGGCCCAAACAAAATGTTCTAACCCTAACAGAACTCAGGCAGAACTCGGCCCGAGTTCGGTCAAGGAAAGTTTAAATTTTGTTTGGTCTTTCATCATATCTGCCTTCAACGTTCGAATACGAGATTCATGCATTCGAACTCAGCCCGAATTTGGTCTGCGAAAACAAAATAAATATAAAGGAATTTTTGCCATTTCAACTCACTCATTCACTCTCTTCTCTATCTATTATAAGGTGTTTTCTATGAGCAAAGTTTTCAAATCAAGCCTATACCACGCTTAGCCAAAGCTAGTACAGTTCTGTTCAATCTAGAATTTTGGTACTGAAGAGTTGTATCAAAGACTGCATTCAGAAAACATTCCAGTTTTTGAAATCATCTTCTGGAGTCGGTCGTACGCTCGTCACCAAGCACGCTATTGTAAGATACTGCAAGCTCTCAATTAGCTTATGCCATAGTGGATTAACACCAAGCAAGAGTACTCGAGACTGGACTAGTTCTCTCAGAGGGATAAAAGTATACATCGCTGTGTCACTGAGTTGGATTTATTATCTCTTACTTTACCATATTTTATTTATCGTCTTTTATCTGCCATAATATATAGCTGTTTAATTTTTTAATTGGTGATAATTTTTGCTGCACACGTACACACTCTATTGACCCCCTTCTAGAGGTGCTCAATGGTCCTACAATTGGTATCAGAGTAGGCTATACATATACATAACCATCTAGAGTGCATATCTTTGACAACCATTAAATCTATCTTCAACGGTGAAGGGCAATCCACAAATAGACCCTCATTATTTGATGGAACAAATTACACATACTGGAAAATACGGATGAGTTTCTTTCTTAAATCACTAGACTTCTATCTTTGGTCGATAGTAATAGACGGTTATAAGAAACCGCCTACAATAATGATTGATGGTGTACTTGTAGACAAGCCACACGACAAATACACGGAGCATAAAAAGACACAGGCTAGTCTATATGCACGAGCCATCAATGCACTATTCTGTGTAATTGACAAAAACGAGTTTAATCGTGTATCAACCTGTACGATATCTAATAAAATTTGGAGACTTCTTGAGGTAACTTATGAAAGAACTTCCCAAGTGAAGGAATCCAAAATCAGTAGACTAACACAAGAATATAAATCTTTCAAGACGAAATCCGGTGAGTCAATTACATAAATGTTTACTCGTTTCCTTAATATTACTAAACCTTTACAGTCTCCTGGTAAGGATTACAGCAATCACGCGAAGATCAGGAATGTTTTGCGGGCTTTAACCAAGAACTAGAACTCAAAGGCCACTCAATCATAAAAGGAAATGACCTTACCACGATGACTTTTGAGACACTGATGCGCAAGCTCATGACCCATGAGCTGGACTTGCAAGAGTTTGAAGAAGCAACTTCCAAGAAAAAATCTATTACCTTCAAAGCACAAGCCAGAAAAGTCTCATGCAATGATTCTGACGAAGAATCATCCGATGCTGATGAACATGCCCTGCTCGTCAAAAAACTTCTTAAAGTTTGAGATATCAAACCAAAAGAAGAAAAACATCCATGAAAGCAACGAAGAAGAAACAATCTACTTTGAATGTAAGAAGTCAGGGCACATAAAGAAGAACTGTCTACTATCAAAGAAAAGCAGTCCATATGATCGATCAAGATCGAGCAGAAAAGCTGCAACCGGTCGTATGCTAACACAAGCATCTGGCATGAAAGTGAGGCCAGTGAATCAGAGGAGGAGGACAGACCCAGCAGCAGTACAAATGTCTGTTTGATGGTGTTTGATAAGGTATCTGATAACCCTCTATATGATAATTTTACTTTCGATGAACTAGAAACTTTCTTTAGCGAACTACTTAAAGAACACAAAAATGTGTTGGACAAGTATAAGCAATCTCGCAAAGAGATTAAAGTACACACAACTGAAGTAGCTAGACTGCCTAATCTTATTGAATACATTAAAGAGACATCTACTACCGGTAACACGAAAGAGATAGACAAGCTTAAAGTAGACTATCGTGAGGCAATCCTCACCATAGAGAAGAAAGAAAGAGACTATGTCAAGGTACAAGAACTTTATAAAATAGAGAAAAAGAGACACTTAGTCACTGAGCAAAGACTTATAGATATGACTGCTAAATATGAGGAGTCTTGTGCGATCTCTGAAAAGTTAGAGATTAAGTTATGCAAACAGGTCATCCCTGTTACACGGCCTATGGTTAGCCCTAATATCAAGCATACATCACAAAGGACTAAACCAAAGAAATCACCTAAGCAACACGCTTCTCACAATCATGCTTTCACATACAGGTCTCCAAAAAAGATACATAAGAATGTCAACACAGAAACAAAGAGCACATTTTTAAAACTCACATGCACATAATGTGGTACACACGGGAACATATAACAATATTACAGAGCTAGAAAGCTTGTTGACACTAATTTACTTGCTTGGATTCCGAAGACTAATCATAATGGACCCTTAAAGAAATGGGTACCAAAGGATTCATCTACTCGTTTTGTAGGTGGACCCTCAACTCTCTCTTGCTAAAAGCAAGTAAATACTTGATAACGGATGTTTGTGGCACATGACTAGTGATGCATCTTTATTCGCTACGCTATCGATGAAGAAAGAAGGATATATTTCCTTCGACAACAATCTGAGAGGTGATATTATTGGTAATGGCACTGGTGGTATGTCTTCCTATCTTGAAATAAAAGATGTTTGTCTAGTCACAAAGTTGAAACATAACCTATTGAGCATAAGTCACTTGGCAGATAATAGTTATGGCATCAACTTTGTGAAAGACAAATATTTTATCTATGAAATGTCTACCAGAAATCCCGTATATGAAGGGATCAGGGAAGATAATCTATGTTTTCTTTTTAGAACGTACTAACAATGCAGGAAAGTGCCTGGTAGCCAATCAGGATAAAAGCTGGCTATGGTACATTAGGCTAGGACAAGCAAATATGGACACTATCTTAAGGCTACGCACTAAAAAGCTGGTTAAAGGACTCCCAAAAATTATATTCAAGAGAGATATGGTATGTGCAGACTGTAAAAAGAACAAAGCAACTAGGTCATCCTTTAAATCCATCAACGTTGTAAGTACTTCGAGATCTTTGCAGTTAATTCATATAGATTTATTTGGTCCTAGTAGAGTTATCATTCTTGGCGGTAAACTCTACACTTTTGTTATAGTCGATAATTTCTCTTGATATACTTGGGTTCTCTTTTATCAAACAAAAATAATGCCATTTTTGAATTTCAAATATTTACAAAAAGGTACAAAACGAAAAAGGCTTCATGATTACTCGAATTCGAAGTGATCATGGTGGCAAATTCGTAAATACTAATTTTAAAAAGTTTTATGACGATAGTGGATATTACCACGAGTTTTCTTGTCCTAGAACTACTCAACAGAATGGTATTGTGGAGCAGAAGAATCATACTCTAAGCGATATAGCTAGAGTCATACTGAATCAACATAATCTTCCTAAATATTTTTGGGCAGAAGCTGTTAGTACAGCCTGTCATATTTTAAATAGGGTGTTAATTCGACCTATCTCGAAAAAAATTCCTTATGAATTGTGGTTTGGAAGGATTTCAAACATTTCTTATTTCAAGTTGGTTGTCGCTGTTTTATCCTGAATACTAAGGATGACTTGGGTAAGTTAGACTCGAAGGCAGACGAAGGGATATTTCTTTGGTATACTGCCAAGAGTAAGGGATATAGAATTTTTAATAAAAGGTCTATGATTGTTGAAGAATCGATTAATGTTACTTTTGATGAGCTCAATAGTCAGAGATTTAGCGACAGTAATGAAGAGGATGTACAAAACAAATCCAAGACATCCGAAGATACTGCTACCAATGAGAGCTATCTGGAAAGTCTATCGAAGAGGATGAAATTCATGTCAGATAATCCAGAAACACTCGTAATAGGTGATGTATCCAAAGGCGTAAGTGGACGTTCTTCTACTAGAGATATAGCTACAAATATAGTATTTACTTTTCAAGTAGAACCTAAGACAGTAGTGGATACTTTTAATGATAAGTTTTAGATTAATGTCATACAAGAGGAACTTAATCAATTTGAGAGAAACCAAGTTTGGGAACTTATTCCTAAACCTATTGGTCAATCGATAATTGGTACCAAATAGCTGTTCCGAAATAAATTTAGTGAGGATGGACAAGTTCTGTGCAACAAAGCACGTCTAGTGGCATAAGGTTATACTAAAGAAGAAGGGATTGATTATGACGAGACATATGCTCATGTTGCTAGACTAGAAGTCATTCACATGTTTTGTACATTTGCATGTTTTCATAACTTTAAACTTTCAAATGGACGTAAAAAGTGCATTTTTAATAGATTTTTGAAGGAAGAATTTTTGTGAAACAATCCCCTGGTTTTGAAGATTTTTAAAAATCTGATCAAGTTTTCAAACTTAGAAAAGCACTCTATGGACTCAAACAAACACCTCGTGCTTGGTATGAACGCCTAAGTGCTTTCCTACTTGAAAATGGCTTTTCAAAAGGAAGAGTTGATACAAGCTTGTTTATGAAATCTTTAGTTGATATATTTTACTTGTGCAAATTTACGTAGATGATATTATTTTTGGTTCTACTAACGAAAAACTTTGTCAAGATTTTGCTAACTGTATGCATAGTGAGTTTGAAATGAGTATGATGTGAGAGCTGAACTACTTCCTAGGACTTCAAATCAAACAACACTCACAGGGAACATTCATCAATCAAGCCAAGTACATGAAGGATTTACTAAAGAAGTATGACTTCGACAATGTAAAGCCTATCGACACATCAATGGCTACATCAACAAGATTTGACATTGATGAAAGTGGCAAACTAGTCGACCAGTATAAGTATAGATGTATGATTGGTAGTTTAGTTTACTTAACTACTAGTCGTCCTGATATAATATTTAGCATTTGTATTTGTGTACGATATAAAGCTAATCCTAAGGAATCACACATATGCGCCGTTAAGCGAATCTTTCGATGCCTTAAAGGAACTTCTACAGGTGGCTTATGGTATCCCATAACCACATATTTTGACATAATTGGTTATTCAGATGCTGATTTTGCTGGATGCAAAGTAGACCATAAAGTACCAACGGTACATGTTATTTTCCAGGAAAAGCTTTAATCTCTTGTTTTAGCAAGAAGCAAAACTCTATAGCATTATCAACAACTGAGGTTGAGTATATCGCCGTAGGACGTTGTTGTACTTAGATTTTGTGGATGAAGCAAACCCTAGAAGACTACAATCTGTACTACACAAAGATTCTTATTTATTATGACAACACTAGCACTATCACCCTGACTAAGAACCCAGTATGTCACTCACGCACAAAGCACATAGAATACGTCACAACTTTTTACGTGATCATAAATAACACGGGATATTTGCTTGGAATTTATTGACACAGATCATCAACTAGCAGACATTTTCATAAAATCACTAGATGAAGATCGATTCAATTATCTACGTCGAGAGTTAGGCATACTTGAATTTTTAGAGTCATAATGCGTTATGATTAATAAAAATACTTAAAACTTGATATTCTGAGATTTATTAATTAAAATTATTTTGGGTACAAACCGAAAGGGTCATTCTGTCATATAGGCGTAAATAGCCTGCAGCGACACGATGCATTAGTCTTCAGACTACCTCTAGCTGGGATCCGGCCCCTACAGCTAACCCAAATTGATGAATATTGATTAAATCAAAGAGTTAAAAGTTATTAAGTTATTTTTATAATTTATTACACATAACATGAACTAAAATTGAGTGGCTGAACTTGGACCGAACTCAGACCGAGTTCGGGCCGAACTTTGTGGGGATATTTTGTTTAAACAACAGCGTTTCAGTGCCCCCTTTCATCTTCTATTTCTTCTTCTTTTTCCTCAAATGCACAGCCGTCCGAAACTTCAAACCCTAAACTTAGCTTTTTGGGGAACCTATTTTTAAGCCTCTAAACTCCCTTTTCTTGGATCTTTCGGCTCTAGAAAGGCATTCTCCACACTTTTTCTATCTCCATTGAGGTATCTCTCTTTCTTTTCCTCCTATTTTAATTCAATGGCTCCTAAACTTTTCAAGAGGAAGAAAAGAGACATTGCTTCATCCTCCACTTTGGAGTATGAACCTGTTAACTTGTTCAATCCTGCTTGTCCCGACGACGACGAGGATTATGACCCTAACCTATTTTCGTTATCTGAGATATTACTCTCTTGGTTTACTCAATTTTGATAACGAGAAATTTACCCCAAAAAATCAATTAATTTTACTGTACTCTCGGAATATACGAAAACCTCTGAAAACTTAGAGGGCTCCGAGACTTTTTAGAGACTATGAGCCAAATTTATAAAAATAATGTACGTAACTTTTATTACAATTTGCAAGAAGCAGACGATAATATTTATTCCTGTGTCAGTGGAAAAGAACTTAAATTCAACTTGGTAAACCTGAGCAAATATTTTCATATGCTTGACAATAGGGATGCTCTAGTCGATATCAACAAAGTTCAATTCCCTACTGGCATGTCTCTTGATTCGTTCAAATGAGCGATGTGTCATCCGAATTCGATTCCACAGGCAAGGTTGTTCACACGTCACCTGACCAACATTTCTCTGAACTCTATTGCATTATTTATTCTTGCTTGCTACCTAAGACGGGATCCACTGACGAGATCACCTTCTTAGAGTTATCTGCTATATACCACATTCACTTTGGAGTTACATTTTTTGTTCCCATGGCCATGATTGCTAGTATGGTTAGCTGTCGGAGGGCAAGCCGTAACCTCCTATACCCTATGCATCTCACGGTTATCTTCCAGAAGTTTGGTATTAACTTAGACGTTTATCCTGTTTCTAGATCACCTTCTGAGCTGTGTAGATCTAGAAAGTACCCTCACCCTCCACCTCCCCCCCCGGTGGTGCTCCACCAGCACCTAATCTAGCCGCAGCTCCAGCAAATGCTCCAGCTCCTGCAGCTCCAGGCCATCATTTTGACGAGCTCTTTCAGAGGTTCGATGCTTGTCACCCTTTAGGGACAGCGACATCAGACCTATATGACTCGTTTCACCGACGCTGAGTACCGTCATATTTCTTAGGCCCAGGTCTTAAGAAATGGCATAACTGACATTCAGTGGACATTGGCACATCGTCCTACTGCTCCAGCTCCTATCCTCCGTCATCCCTGCTTCGACGGACCGAGACTCATGGATAATCCCAATTTCGGATTCTTCGATCCGATGACAGCTTATGTTGATCCCCAGCCTCCTGCTGGTCCCTTCGGTGATGATGCTATTATGTGATTCAATTTTTTGGCTTAGTATTTTGTGGACATGTTCTGGTGATGATGATCTTATGTAGTGACATTTCCTTATTTTGGACAACTTTATTTTGTAGCACTGTTTATGCACTTTGGACTTATTCTGTCTCAGTTGTAGTTGCTTTTGCACTTTTTAAACTTCAGTTGTAGTTGATTTTCTATGCTATCTTAGTTGGTTGCTTCCATTACTCATTTTTTTTGCTACTACTACTGCTGATGTTGTCATACTTGAGATGCTGGCTTGTTATTTCTTACTCTTTTTTTGGATATTAATCTATTTTTTCCTTATTATTGTTGGCTTCATAAATTACGGGGGAGCCACATTTTGAGTATATGACAACGAGAGAGAAAGAGTACGTACCAAAAGTTTTTCGATCCAGAACAAGTCAAGTATAAAATTTTCAAAGTTATAATATTATTTGCTATATTTTGGTATATACTCAAAGTTTGTCAATTATCAAAATGGGAGAGATTGTTGGTCCATTGATTAATGATCACAGCTAATTTTGATAATCAATGTCAACTTTGGTCGATATGTGAAATATACATACTGCTACAGGATTACAGGTTTTAAATGAGAAGAACGTCTGCATCTACGTCCTACCAAAGTACAGACATCGCATCGTCATCAAGAACCAATATTGCACTAGAATCAAGATCAAGCTTTTTATATTTTCTTTTATATTTTTAATTTTATTGAGTCTAGAAAATATATGTGAGATTGATCAAGATTAGAACTAGCTTAGGTTTTTATCAGTCCACTATCTAAAAAGCCTACCTATCCATAATTTCAAGTCTACTATCCAAAAATCCCAAAACCCAACACAAAATTGCCCAAACAAAGTATTTGACCCTAACAGAACTCAGTCAGAACTCGGCCAGAACTCAGCCCAAGTTCGGCCCGAGTTCGGTCAAGGGAAGTTTGAATTTTGTTTGGTCTTCCACCATATCTGCCTACAACATTCGAATGCGAGAATCATGCATCCGAACTCAGTCGAAACTCTGTCGGAATTCGGTCTACAAAAATACTATAAATAGAGAGAAATTTTAACTATTTCAACTTACTCATTCACTCTCTTCTCTATATATTTTAAAGTGTTTCTATGAGCAACGCTTTCAAATCAAACCTATACCACTCTTAGCCAAAGCTACTACAGTTCTGTTCAATCTAGAGTTTTGGTACTGAAGAGTTGTATCAGAGGCAGCATTTAGAAAATGTTTCAGTTTTCAAAATCATCTCATGGAGTCGGTCGTGCGCTCGTCACCAAGCACGATATTGTAAGAGACTGCAAGCTCCCAATTAGCACCTGCCAAAGTGGATTAACATCGAGCAAGAGTACTCGAGACTGGACTAGTCCTCTCAGAGGGATACCAGTATACATCGTTGTGTCACTGAGTTTGATTTTTTATCTCTTACTTTACCGTATTTTCTTTACCGTCTTTTATCTGCCATAATATATAGCTGCTTAATTTTTTAATTGATGATAATTTCTGCTATACACGTACACACTCTATTTACCCCCCTCCAAAGGTGCTCGACGGTCCTACAATTTCCATAGGACACATTTGTGAAATGCCTAAACTCCTTGTTGTTGTTGGAGTCACTAGCTTCTCTTTCACACCAAATGTTGGTGTTAGCGAACTTTCTCGATGAAGAACTTTCTTTGCTAGGTTTCTCATATCTGTTAGAGCTCTTCTTCGTAATGGGACAATCCTTCTTGATGTGTTCGGGCTTCTTGCTGTTATAGCAAGTTAGTTCTTCATCAATGTCCCTCCTTTGGCGATTTGCTTTGGTGAGCTTTAGGAACTTCTTGAAGTTTCTAGAAGTGTGGGCGATCTCTTTGTCATCGGAGTCCTCATCTTCGGTGTTTGCTTTGGAAAAGTCTTGTAATGGTTGCTCTTTAGATCAAGAGTCTTATCTTTTCCTTTCTCTTTTTCTTTGTCCTTTTCTTTTTGTTGCATGTCCAACTCATGTATCATGAGTTTTCCCATGAGTGCCTCGAGGTTCCTAGTTGCGAGATTATTATCATTCGATGATTGTCGGAGCTTTAGTATTCCATACCTTTGTAAGTCCTCTAAGCAATTTTTGGATCTTCTTATGTGTAGTATATCCTTTGCCCAGAGACATAAAAGGACTCCTTGAAGTTTTAAATGCCTCATACTCATGTGTGAGTCTACTTATTTTAGACTCCTTGACTTGTGATGTATGCTTATGTATGACCTCAAGATGTCTCCAATTATTCTATGAAGTTTTACAAATGGAGATTCTATTAAACTCAGTTCTATCGAAAGAATAATAATACGCGTTCATGGCTTTTCATTAAGGCTTTCTACCCTTTTCTCGCTCTTGATATATTTGTCAAAAGTTTTGCCATTAGTTACGCCATCAACATTAACTCGAGCCTTTTTGTAGCCATTAATGACGCTACTCCAAAGATGAAATCGAAGAATTTCAAGTAAATGCTCATCCTAGTTTTCTAATAATTATAATTGATTTCATCAAATAGAGGAGGTCTATATTTTTTGAGTGACCTTCACTATGGTTGGAACTAAAACTAGTGATGGTTGCCATGTGATTAACCCTAAGAGGTTAATTCAAACACTACCCAAGCTCTGATACCAATTATAGATACACTAAAGGGGGTTGAATAGCCTAATAAAATCTTGGAAACACAATGAGCAATAATAAAGAGCAATTTTAAAGATGAGACAAGATATCAAACGCTCGATATATCCTAGTATCCTCCGCGAGGCACTCCAGTCCTGAAATTCTCTCCGAGTTTAATCCAC
Source organism: Iris pallida (assembly GCA_029216955.1). Lineage (NCBI taxonomy): Eukaryota > Viridiplantae > Streptophyta > Magnoliopsida > Asparagales > Iridaceae > Iris > Iris pallida. The sequence continues at coordinate 31,172 of JANAVB010038748.1, read as the reverse complement.
TATTAATGCAAATAGTACAACACGAGCTTTGATCTGAAGGCTCTACAACTTCTTACGAATGAGCTCTGATCCGAAGGCTCGCTGACTTCATTTCGGAAAAGAAATGGGGTTTTTAATCTTTGAAAAAAATTAAAAAAAATACAAGTCTTGATTTTTCACTCTTAACACTTTTGTGGATAGAGAATTAAAGCCTAAGATTGGTCTTGGTAGATGGGAAATTTTAACGCTCAAATGAATAATTGGAATGAGAGATAACATCGTTTAAATACAAAGCCAAGAACAAAACTTAATTAATGCAGTTTTTAATCTGCGAGTGGTATACTGTCAGTATACTGCGGTATAGGCCAGTATACTATCAACAATAATTTTTTAGCCATTTGAGTAATTAATGCATTTGATTTTTGAACGTTGGGTCTATTTAATGCACTAATCTTTGCAATTCTAATTACACGATATATCTTCGGTATACTACGGTATGTTGTCGGTATACTATTTCCCACAAGAGAGATATTTCCTAGAATTTTTTAATATATCGTCGGTATATTATTTCTAACTGTCAGAATACTTGCTGAAAAACTACGATATGCTGCTGGTATACTGTTGTATCCCGATGGTGTACCACTCATCATGCCAAAGTTGTATCTTGCTTATTTTCTAGCCTAGCTTTGAGGTTTGCCAACCATTTTTTGTGTACACAAGTTTCTTAAGTCACATTTACAGATCTTTAATAGACTAATGCAGATGACATTTTTTGAGTCTTTAACTTGTATTCGTGTCACAAGGCCTTGAGCATGATGCTTCTGAAATAGTTTGTAATACTTGCGTTGTAATGAATACGATTTTACTACATTGATGGGTTAGACTAAAACAAAACGATTATTCAATTTTGTAAATCATCAAATTCAATCCACAGAATGTGCAACAATTTCATTTAATACGAAATCGATGTTTTGATAGAAATAGGTACATACAAGTATAGTACATGAAAAGTGAGTTAAGTAGTCGCACCCTCCCTGCAAGTCCTTATCATAGGATGTATGAAATAACTGATAAGTCATGAGCATTATTTATATTAAAAATATTTTATATGATGTCATCCATTTTGTTCTCCTCCGTCCAATGCTCTATTATACATCACAACCAATTTCTAATTCTATTATCTTATTTAAAACTACTTTTTCTAGCTCAGATATGTACCTCGATCTGTGTTGTAGGAACCCTAGGGGGTGAATAGGGTAAAAAATCAAGGCGACACAATTAGAAATAATAATAAGCAATTAAAATAAAGGTGCAAGAAATAAAATACTCGATATGTCCTGATATCCTCCATGAAGCACTCCAGTCTAGGAAGTCACCCCGGCCTTGATCTACTATTAATAAAAAGTAGTACAATACGAGCTTTGATCTGAAGGCTCGCAAACTTCTTACAACATGAGCTTTGATTCGAAGGCTCGCAGACTTCTCTTTAGAAAGAAAAGGCTGTAGATATTCAAGAATACTTGGAAGATCGAAGTTTACAACTCTTTAATACTCTAAGACTTTTGTGGATGGCAAATGAATGTTTGGTAGAGTGTAATTGGATTGGCCTTTGGTGGTTGAAAAATCTAAAGTTCAAAGGGATAGTTTTAAATGAAGGGGTTCAAAGATTTAAATACAAAGCCAAAAGAGAGTAGCATTTAACGAAACCTTTTGTCTACGGGTGATACATCATAATGTATCTTCGGTATGCCTACAATAGTAATGACTACATATAGCCGTAAGATAGTGTTAGTGTAGAGAATCTGATCGTTGGATTGCATTTAATACGCCAATCTTTCATGAAATAGTATACCTTAGGTATACTGCGGTATATTGTCGGTACATCTTTTCTCGTATGCAAAATACTTGTTGAAAACTAACGTTATAGCCGTCCATATACTGCAGTATACCGTCGATATATCGTTCCATACAAGTCAGAAACTTGATGGAAATTAATGGTACATTCGACGGTATACTGCGATATATTGCCAATATATTGTTTAGTAAGCCAAAAGTGTTCCTGAGTTGTTATCTAGCCTAACTTTCGATTTGCCAACCATTTTTTGTGTTTACAAGTTTTCCTAAGACACTTTAAAGACTCTTGGATAATTGAAGTAGGTGCGAGCTTGTCTTGAGTCTCAAAACTTGTTTTATAGCACAAGGACACTCGAGCGCGATTCTTCCGAAGCAATTTTTTTTATAGAGATTGCACTCTAAAAAATGAGATTCATGCATAGAGGAGTTACAATGCGTATTATCCTGTATCATCTTTCTCGATTTTTATGAATTCAGTATTGTGGTCAAGGATAGTGAATTTTTTACTATCAATATTGTGTTGTAATGGCAGTAATTGATTTATGGTAATAACGGATTTACTAGTATTCAATATTTTCTTATATCACATGCATTGAGGAATGAATGATCTATCTCATAAAATACTCCAATTTTCCCAGGGTAATAATGACTTATGTTATAAATAAAAAAAATTGGGTTTTCTCGAGAATTATGATAATCTACAGACCAGTAGAGACCCATGGCACTGTCATGTACCCTGGCTAGGACCCATGCAAAAAAAGTAACCTGAATTAGGGTTTTCCCTAATTTCATTCTACTAGCAATATAACGATGGTATATCGCCTGGGTGGATTCTAACATGCAATGATCAATATAAATCAAATATACAAGTTATAAGTTCTATTGAAGATATACAAAAATCCCTGGCATCTTAGACACATATAACTCAGGATTTTGGGATTTTATTCAATCATTCGGGTCTTATCTTGGGTCTTTAACATTGACAGAGGTCTCTAGGGGTCTAGGGCGGTCTTGAAACGGACTTAGTAACCGACATAAATTCCTTGAAAATTATGATTAGGTTTCATAAGTCGATTATCTGTTTAAATTTTGTCATTTAGCCTATGAGTGACACATTTATGCGATATCGGGCATGCGAATCAAGAATACTATGAAAATAAGGCTTAAGCTAGAAATCCATGCTGGTAGTACTGGTCCATATGGAGTATGGGTACATGTGGCACACAAATACATGGTATAGTAACATAAAACATGATAACATAGAATGCATGATACGCATTTGGATAGCCTTATTATAAAAATACATATATTGGGTGATGAGTCTCGTAGAACTGTAATAGGCTTATGCGCTCTAGTACAATAATGAAAAAGGAATCTTTTTTACTAACTTTATTCTTGTTGGTAAGAACCATGAGATTTTGTAGAAGCATGGAAAAATCAAGTCATGCACCTTAGGGGCCATGTGCATGACAACCCATGCATATCAAAATTCATGCGCATAGGTGCTTCCCTCATAAAGGTAGCCAGACCTTGCTATGCCTAAGTTCTATGCGCTTAGACGGTCATGCGCCTAAGACATCTAACCATCACTTCAGCATTTAATGCAATACTGACAACTGTGTCAGATGTTAGCTGTCAGTTGGAACGTAGTGCAACGTATACCTTGAAACATGTGCAAACAACAGCTGCATGATAAACAAAGCATCAGCATAATTCCATGGACCCGGATCGCCATGCGTTTATACTTCCATGTGCCTTTGTTGCCATGTACAGTGAAAGTTCTTCACTAAAGACAAAGTCGCTCCGAAGCTCAAGCTGACAGCCAACATCAGCGCATTGCTCATTTGTCGATTACCGTTGTGCCATGCCATATGGTTTGACTCGACTAACCCTCTCGCATGTGCCCCTAAAACCATGCGCCCAGACTTGCTATGCGCCCCAGAGGCCATGCCGCAAATTCCCTCATGTGTCGAATCCTTCACGCGCATTAAAATCTTTTTGTTCCAACAGAATAAGATCTTCGAGCCATTCGCACGCACCACGTGTCAAATGACTCGATCATGTCTGTGAGGGGTGTCAACAACCCAAGATCTCAGCCACCACCCTATCCCAACTATGGCCATATGGCCGTCAGTTGTACTATATGCGCATAGTTACAACTGCATTCTATCCAGAACTGCCATGTGGTATCAAATCTTATGTGTACAGCACTTCTGCACACCAAAATCCATGTGTACACTGCATATGCATGTATGGATGGATTTTTCTAGATTACTATAGATAGAAGGAGCCTTCCTTCATTTCAACCCCCCATAGATACGCTGAGAGTTTGAGCATCCAACCGAGAGAGTCAAATTGCTTTCCTTCTTGCCATTGAGGAGAGACTTGCAATCCTCTTTCTTATCGTTGGATCATCAATGGAGTAAAGAAATTAGCTACAGTATTCGATCTCCACTATCGTACTTCTCTAGAATCAAAATCTTTGTACTTAGAGCTCATGTTTAGGACTTCTTTGTACTTCTTTCGTTTGTTAAATAAAAAAGTTTGTTCAACTTTGTTCCATGGCAAACAAGATGACGACTCTGATAGGAACTTCCTTCTCCTATAACGAGAAGGTGGTAATATAATCTGACCACAATTTGCTCGTGTCCTCTCAAAGGATGTTGGTAGTATGCTTTAACCAACAAGATTTTGAGGACCTACTCTGTGAAGACAACACCAGTCCTTCGAAGAGACTACCAAAGCCAAAGAAGACTCGTCGCACTTGGGTGCCAAAGGCTGCTAAGCCTCACCTCAAAGCTGGAGGGGATGCGCTCCCTGCAGCTGCCTTTGTGGCATATGGCTCCAAAATACTATGTATTATTGGAAAGAATAATGCTGACTCCCAAACCATGTGCCTCCAAACAAAGCCGCAGAAGAAGCAGAAGAGCTCCTCTGAAAGGAGGCACATTAGCCCTTCTGTGCACGAAAAGAGGATTATCTTTGATAAAATCTCTTTCCATGCTGACTCTAAAACCCAGGCGCATGGGAAGGAGGAAAACTTGGACTCAGAATACTATGTGCCTTCGGGTGCAAGTTCAAAGAAGAAGTCCACGACAACACAAGCCACGCGCGCTCAATCTGTTGTGCTAACAACAAACTAGAAGCATTGCGCTGATTGTAACGTGGGGCGCTAATGGTAGGATATACAGAGCTGACCCAGACTCATGTGCACCCAGATGGGTCAGTTTCCTAAGTCTTCCTGCAACTTTGGCGCATCTCATGTGCTAGAACTAAGGTAGGAAATAATCACGTCCATACCACCTCTGAATTGTTCTCTACGTCTCCATAGAGTAATGTCTTACCGTGTTTGTATAACCTCTGAGTAAGATACCTCTAAACAGAACATATGTTTACCACGTCCACATTACCTCTGTGTAAGCATTCTTTTCTAGCAACCTGTGAGGACCCTGATTTTTAGGAATTATTTTTTTAATATTTCTAATTATTAGGTTATATTGTATATTTAATTATGATTATATATGTACTCTTCCGTGTCTTTGATTTTTGGAGCACAAGACATGTCCATCTCTTGAAACGTCCTTCATGATTTTTGTAGTAGACAGGATGACCTTCAACTTGATATATTATGTCCCATCGAAACTTGTTCCCTAGCATTCTTTTGACTTTGTGCATGTTTTTTTGGTGGCCCATGCAGGTCAAGTTAGCCGTTTCGGTTACGTCACTATACCGAGCGGGCCTGCGAACATGACTAAACCTTTAGGAATCTCAATCCACAACTGCCTTGACAATTCTTTTAGAAATTTTCTACCGCCCTTGAACTTCGCATTTACTCTCGATTACTATTCCCTTGCTTTCTCGTATCATTGCTTCTTGTCCCTTTCAATTTTGGAGTGACGAATAATCGTGCTATATAGGATTTAGCAAAAATTCTTAAGTTATAGTGTAAGTTAGTTTGCTTATTGTATTGCGATTGCTTGATAGATAAGTAGGATTTGAGATGCCATATGCCATAGGGCATCATGTGTTTGATGAGGTAGTTTGACCAAAGGTGGGTAGACGTCCTCATTATAGGCATACATATATGATCGTACTGGGTTACGCTCTTATGGTGGCCACTTGATCAAGAATAGAGTGGTAGTTTTAGTGTAGAGATCGACCCTCTAAGAGATAAAACTAGACATAGCCTAACCCAACCCATTTACTATTATATCATGTCAATTATAAAATTAGGATTTGACAGATTGATAGGTATCACTTAACTTGGTTAGGTGAAGGAAGACTTATGTAATTGTCTTGATAAAATGGTTAGGAGGACAAGCCTTCAACATGATCATTGCAAGACCGCTAGTACCAAAAAGTGCGACTAGAGATAACCATATATAGCTTTATGAATGTTGCAAATCAAAATTGTTTAGGCTTGATTATTACTTGACTTATTAGGAGACACTGTAGTGACCTAGCATATCCCTTAAACTATTCCTAGTTACTCTAGCACGGTTCTTTGTTAGTGAGCCTTATTTTAATTTTGAGGACGAAATTCTTTTAAGGTGGGTAGATTGTGAGGACCCTGATTTTTGGGAATTATTTTTTTAGTATTTCTAATTATTAGGTTATATTGTATATTTAATTATGATTATATATGTACTCTTTCGTGTCTTTGATTTTTAGAGCACAAGACATGTCCATCTCTTGAAACGTCCTTCATGAGTTTTGTAATAGACAGGATGACCTTCAACTTGACATATTATGTCCCATCGAAACTTGTTCCCTAGCATTCTTTTGACTTTGTGCAACTTCGGGTCAAATTTAGGCAATTAGATTATTTAACATAATTCCAGACCTAACTTTCTACGTGAGTTCGGGACTCGACATAAATCAAAACTATTCGACCCAATTATGGTTTTGACTCATTTTGAGCCTACGATGCACATTGTAAGAGTGTGCCACTCAATCGAGTCTCCATGTGCTATTTAATTGCGAATGGCACAAGAGACTTATTGGTTGACTCTTAGAGTTCGATTAAATTAGAAAATATATTTGGACCCTAACCTAGCTAACCCCACCTAGTAGGAAGCCATGTTAGGTTGCCATGACAGTATAATTATTATGGATTTATTTGGGATGTTATACAGTCAATTAGATTTAAATAAAATTTTGTGTATATGATTATATTTATAATGGTCTAATATTATATATATATGGCCTTAGTTATGGTTAAGTTTGAGATACATATCGACTAGGAATTTTAGCATAGATAGTGTAGTAGTGTACTTTGACTAGTCTATTACCCATGGTAGGGAAGGTCGAGCCATAGGTGTGTTCTAACTAGGAAAACCAGGCCAAGTTGCGACTTAACCTCCACCGATGATTTATTTATTTAATTATTAGATTATTGACCTTCTAGGAGACCCGGTTGTGCCAATTTAGCCCCGGACCCAAACCAAATCCCAATCTAAATAGACATGTAGTACTCTCAAATACCTTCATGTTGATATATATTTGTATATATATTTTATTAATATTAATATGTTTTCAATTTTGGAAAGTTTTTATTTATAGAAAGTGTCTACGTGTAATCCTAGTGTAACCTTAGTTGGCATTAGTTTATATTTGACCCAAAGTCCAACCCAAAGCTATGTAGGCATGTTGGGCATTAATATATATTAATAAATATATATATTGTATATTTAATTCGGATTTAGATTGCATTTATATTTAGAAATCTAACTAGTTCCATATTAGGAAACCTTTTATTTAAATCCTCAATCAATCAATTAGCCAACTCATCAAATAACCAAATCAAACCATGTGGACCCCACATATGACCAACCAAAGATTATTTTCATGTAATTTTCGTCCAAAAATAAATCCCTACATTGGCGGGCCATGCCATGCATGGAACCACCCTCCTACATATATAAACTCAACCCATAGGCCCATATATATATCAACCCTTATCAAAACCCTAACCCTAACACCAAAAACTCTTATTTATCACCCAAGAGCAGCTCTTTTACCATTAATTTCGAAAATAGCATCCCCTCCCCTCTACTACATCATCCCCTCCATCACATAACTCATCCTCCTCCATAAAGGCTCCTTCTTTCATCCTTCTTCCATCCAAACTCCACCAAACCAACCCTAAAAACTCTATCTTCTCCATCCAACCATCTAGAACCATTGCCAACCCCTTCAAACTCATCAAGAGAGAATTAGCAAGCAAAAAAAGTAATAAAGGTGGGAGCTTTAGCAAGGAGAAGCCTCCACAACCCAACTAGCAAGGACTTTTGGTAAGAAACCCTAATTTTTCCATCTCAAACCTATGCTATAAATCTGTAAAAATTATGGTATTAATTCTGTAGAAATAGTGTTTTGATGTCTCTTTGGTAGTATTTTCACCCATAAAAGTTTCATGAATTATGATAGCTATTTTTATGTTTCGGTAGAGCCAAAACTTACCACGTTGTGAAGGACCTATAAGTTTCTGTTGAAATTTTCAAAACTGAATTTTATGTAGGTTAATATATTTAAATTAGGATTTTAAAGCATTTTTTCACGAATTTATCAATTCAATTCTGGTCGAAAAAATTATAGGTCAAAACTAGTCATTTTCGGGTGAGTTGTTGACCTAGAAGATTCCAAACCATTAGTACCATGAAACCGTTGCATCAAAATTTCATATTATAATATTTAGGGCATTTTAATTCTGTTTAAATTGTATTTTTGAGGATTTTCATAATTTTAGATAATTAATGAAGTTCTAGACAAATTTTGGGTAGACTAGTCGACCCGATAGACAACTAGTAGTATAATTCATTAGAAATATAAATTCTGAGATAAATCTATAGAAAATTAGTTTAAATAATATTCTTATTATTTTTATATGATTTTTAAGTATATGATTGAAGTAGCAACATAACTGACTAATTGGGAGTTGGAAACCCAAAAACTGTGTTCGGTGTCTCGTAGAACCTGTGTGTGATTGTATGGGTCTAAAGGGTTCCACTAGAAATTGAATATAATCTTAAAACATTATCTTGACTAATTAAGTCATATTGTAAGTTCATAAGTAGTGGGTTAATTTAGTTAATTAATTATCTAGGAGCGTCGGGTTCCGACGGCGTTGACGCGGGAGCGACGTTTCAGATTCATAGCGCGACACCAGGCAAGTACACCTTGCCAAACTTTACAGTACTTACATGCTTTTATATTTTCATTCCTTCTTGCTTGGTTACATATTCCTCTTGTTTCATGTTATGGTTACTTTCTAGTTACACGTGCACGTAGATTTTCACTTTCTTTCTATACTACTTGTTCTATCTCTCCTATCTTGTTCATGTCTGGTGATAGTATTGATATGCCTGTGCCATGTTTTCCTAACCTGTTTGACCTGTACTTGACTTGGACGTGACTAGATAGGCTTGACTTCCTAGTACCTTAGGAGAGAATGTTTTATTAGCCGTGGCTATCCTCTATTGTTAGTGCCTCCCCGGGCTACGATAGAGAACCTGTTATAGGGCTGTTAGTGCCTCCCCGGGCTATGGTTTTAGCCACGATTAATATTATATTCTCATGACATGTCACCATCTGTAGAGTTCCCTTACGTGTCATCTTTTTCTCTACTTGTTATTCTTATTTTCTTGCATGTTAATTACTGTACAGTAGGCATGTATATTATGTGTCTTGCTAGTCCTCTGAGGACCTGGTGATCTCTCCAGGTATTAGATAAAGGTATGGTATACTGATGGAGGATGATTGCTACACCAAGACTGCAGGTATATTTAGTTGGTGTTTTATCGTTCTCTTCCGTAATTAGATTTTGTCCTATATTATATTACTTTGACATTGCTGCTGTATAGCCTAGTTTTATAAGCTTTATCTTTCATTAGAAGCTTGTTCAAGATAATTGCATTAGAGTCTGGTCCACTTTATTGTATATTATCTTTTCTTGTTACTTGTAATAACCGGTTTGCTAATGTCTGACCAGCATTAGTTTACTTGGTTTATACAAGAGTTTATCTTCAGTGGATTGAGATATTTGTAGATTGCTTTAGGAAACCAGACAGCTTATACGTATTCGAGCTGGGCTGGAGTCATCTCGATGTGTAGCTGGCATGTATATGTATCCTAGTCCTACGTATTTTGGGACTGGGGCGTTACACAACCCTGTATCTTTATACCCCCAATTGAAAATATTCATGTTCATATCACCTATGAATTATTTCTTGTATCCCCACAGAGTCATATCTTTCCATGTTCATATAAAATTTGAGTAAAATAAATCCCAATCCAATGTTTACCATGTCTACATTACCTCTGAGTAAACATTCCTACCAATCGACTCTTCACCACCACATCCATATTACCTCTTATGGTGTTTGCCATCTCAACTTACCATATGTTCTTAATTCTAGGTGCGTTAAAAATGCTAAATCCATAAAATTTTCACAACAGAGTTACTCCACCCTATCACATTCATATTACCTATGATAGGACTCACACTACCATAAGTTCATAATAAGAATGAGCAAAAACATAAAAATCTTTTTTTCTTCTTGCATAAAGGAAAAGAGACTACCTTCAAGAGCTCTTGTTAAAGAACAAAAGATAGATTTTTCATTTATATTCATAATTATATATGATAAAAATCTATTACATATTCAGATTTTTATTGATATTCATGATTACATAAAAATCTACTACATTCAGATTCTAAAAACATTTCTGGATTATCCCTCCGGAACTAGAGAGAGCAACAAGATGAAGAGGATCAGGCACACAACTTGGCCAGTATTAATTATTCAAGATATGTGGGAGTTCTCCCCTGCCACATGGATAAGCTGCTAGAAGAACGAGTCCAAGTCGGGCAATCTGTTCAAATCTTGTGAACAACGTCGTCGCAACTCGCTTCAGAAATGGACACAACTAGCACACAAGATGAATGGAGATCGCTTCGCTTGGTCATGTGGCAAGCTCTTGCTTCAAGGGGGTGCCTCTTTGAACAAAGAGGTTTATCATATCCATCTATGCTCTATCTAGGTCAGCACAAGTTGAGACAGAACCTATACAAAGAAACAAGCAAAAGGTTAGTCATAAAAGGCTTAAGAACCATGCGCGTTATACATTCAAGCCACATCACTTTGACAGCGCATGATAGCATGGCGCAGCAAGGAAAGCCTTTAGCATAGGCTCTTCAGTAGAGTCCATGCACATTAGAAGTATGCACATCCATCTAGGCGACATACTAAGCATCGGCGCATCATCTGGACATAAGGTTAGCAATGTCCATGCGCATCAGCTATGTAAAGCTTCAACGCATCTTCTGGAAAAAGCGTGAGCAATGTCCATGCACGTCAACTTTGTAAAGCCTCAGCGTATCTTTAAGGTGAAGCTTTTCAGACATGTTTATGCACATCAACAGTAGATTTGGGTCAGCGCATACTCCAGATGGTTATCCATTCATGCTACTGTCGTGTAAGTGTGTCTCTATGTTCAAAGTAAAGTACGACCATCGATGGTGGTTACCTACCTTTGATTTCCTTATGAATATCGAAGTGTGTTGTGTCGACAACAAGTGATGCAATAGTAGCCTCAGTTGCCTTCACCTTTACCTTTTTTTGTCCTTGCTTACGCTACCAGCTGTAACTTAGGGAGTCATAGAAGAAAGAAAATATTCTGTGGAAGACGGAGAAGTCTCGAGCATCACGAAAAGGTGAAGAAGAACAAATGAATCTCTTTCTGTAGAAAACCCTATTTATAGGCTTAAAACCATGCCCAATCAGCCGCATTTGATGCCCCAGCCGATGGAAATTTAATGCTTCAAATTAATGTGATGAACCTCGTATTTATAAGGATGAATCTGACGCCTCGACTTACAGTCAGTCAAGGGTTAACAATCACTTCGAGTCCCGTGCCCCAAACGGTAGAGACGCTTCGAGCCTCAAACCTAACAAAATGACGCCCCATGCAGCATTGCCTATGCACCAAGTAGGCCATGTGCCATGAGAAGAGAAAAGTCCATGCGCTACGAGACGAGCAAAAACCATGCACTAGATCTTTACTACCCATGCTTCTTGTAACGCCCCAGTCCCAAAAATAGAAGGACTAGAACATAATCATGCCAGCTGTATACATACAAAGTATAAGAACCCTCGTATGTATATATAAGCTATAAAATGCAGTAACCAAGGCACTAAATCTCATCCACGAAGATAAATAATCTTATAAAAGCAACTTTAAATTTGTCATGTATACAATCGTTGGGCGGAGATAAATCCACTACCAACTAATTTAAATAAGGAAGAATTATACAAAGAAAATGATTTGGTCGAGCGAAGGAGATGACGATCCAAAAGCAACATCTCGAAGGATTAGAGCGCAAGTTATGGCCTTAGCTAGAGCACCTGCAGGAAGTCACAAAACACACCTGGAGAGATCACCAGGTCCTCAGAGGGACGTAACAAGATACATAAAGAACATGCCATGTAAATACTGAATATAAAATATACCACAAATAAAAGTAAGTGACAAGACACCAATAAGGTAACCTAACCGTACTAAAGTGAACATGCAGTTAAGAACAAACCTTTCGTCGCATGAGCCCTAGCTGTAAATAGGATCTTGTATATTCTCCACTTGGGCACCAGTAACCTAAGCACATGACGTTCAAAAACGACAGTGGCAAACCTGAGAGGGTCATCATACCCGTATCTCCAGCGAAGCTTCCGGGTTACAAGGGAATGTGTAATAGAAGCCCATACGACAAGGAAATATTCTCCCCACCCGATGCACCTATCCAGTCGCATCCACGACCATGTATACTACTAACCGTTAAGTCTTCTAACATGCATCTATTGACAGTTAGACCTAATGCACGTCCCATACGCATCAGTGATCAGTCAACACGCAAGTCCGGAGGCTATATACTACTCACAACTCACACATCTCGTGCCACCTCTGTGTCAAAGTTTATGTAGATGTGCTAGACTGATGGTAGTCTCCTAACTCTAGGTCCACATGCAATCAAAGGATAAATAAGAAGGTACAGCTAATATTACTGAGCAGGCAGTAAATCTGGAACTGTAAATATGGTACAGCTAAAAGAACTGGAATAAATACACAGTGATATGCAATAAATAAAATAATACTAATTATAAATAATAAATTATGGCAAGGTATCTTACCTGGTGTTACGCTTGGTGTGGTGCAATGATCCAACAAGTCCTGTTTTGTCCAATGGCCGGGGTCGATATGTGAGGGTCCGGTATTTCATGAGAAAGAGAAACGCGTGATTAGTCGTGATCAATGGTGAAAATCGAGGAGAAATTGTGAAGAACATACTCATACTATTTTTAGAAAAGTATTTCTCGTACTAGATTTTTGTTAGTAAAAATAATTTTGGTAAATACTTGAAACTGTTTTTGGCAAAATTCTCTGTTTGTAAAAATATTTTTATTAGTCAAGATACTTTTTAGGAAAACACGTTTGAATAAAGAAACGTATGTAGACAAAAACTCTAAGTTCGTAAAAGTAGGATTTTTGTTTGAGGTCTATATTTTGTTAGTCAACAATATTTCAAGTTGATATATAAAATCTAGAAAAATATCTTAAGGCTACTAAGTTTTGTCAAAATAATTTTAGAAAATATTATTTATCAAATTTATTTAAATAAACAGAATAATACAATAATAATTCTAATAATAAAAATCATAATCATATCAAAAGTATTAAAATAATAATAATGATATAAGAATAACAGTAATAATAATAATAATAACAGTAATAATAATAATAATAATTATAAAAATAATAATGATGATGATAATAATAATAATAATAATAATAATAATAATAATAATAATAATAATAATAATAATAATAATAAACATATGCTGTTTCTTAAAAGAAAGGAAGGAAGAAAGGGAGTGGAGAGAGAGAGAAATGGGAAAAGAAGAGATCGGGAGAGGGGAAGAGAGAGAGTAGTCGAGAGAGAGGGGAAGAGTGAGGGGATTCTCACCGGCAGGCGGTGCTCTGGGTGCCGGTGGTTCGGCAAGAGGTGGCTCGCGGCTGTGGTCGTCGAGTGGGTTGTCCGGCCTACGGTGAGCCTCAGTGATCAGAGGCGGCGTCGGAGGCGGCCGGGACTGGGCATAGGCGTACACCGGCTTGCGGAGGAGCGGTCGGCACCGAGTTTTGGGTGGCGCGCCTGGCGCGGAGGCGGCGGTCGTGAGGGCTCCCGGTGGCACGGCGTTCGGGGTTTCGAGGCGGAGCGGGAAGTCGGAGGGGGCGGAGGCTCCACTAGCGACGGTCGCGTCCTGCGGCACGAGGGGGTCGCCGAGGCGGATAGGCGACGGCGGATCGGGACCACCGCGAGTTCGACGAAGGTTCAGGTGAGGTTTTATTTGGTTGGGGTTCGTTTTGTGTTGGGATGTGGCTGGGATCATGGCCATGGAGGCCTCGGTGGGGTACGGTGCTCCGGTGGAGCGGGAGAGATGGTGGCGGTAGGGTCGGCCGAAGTAGCCAAGTGGTGGTGGTGATGGCAGCGGGGTTTGGCAGAGTTGGGGGCAGTAACGATGGAGGTGGTTGTGTCGATAGTGGTAGTTGGGATGGAGAGGAGTTGGCCGTCGGTGGTGACAGCGGCAGTCGGGGGGTTTGGTTTATGGTGGGGACGGGGGTGGTTGATGGTCGGACAGAAGGAAAAGGTCCGGTGGTGGTGATCGGAGTTGGACGGCTGCTACGGTGTGTCCGGGTGGACTGGGGCAGGTCGGGGTGATGGTATTTGTCTGACAACGGCGAGCTGGGTCAGGGTTGGTTTTGAGTCGTCGTGTTAGGAGTGTCCGACACGGCTGGGTGGACGTCTGGGATTGTCGGACGGGATGAAATTATTGTATTTGTAATGGGGAGAAAATAGTAGATGGGCGGCACATACACGATGCACAATCTGTGGATGGTAGATAATTTATGGATGAGTACCTCTCCTTATATAGGAGGTGGGAATTCCCAGTTGGATAAGGACTTGTAATGGTTTAAACCCCGATGGATAATTCCATCTTTTTTTTAAATCGATTTAGAAATTAAGCAATCAAATCCAAATCAATCTAGATAAACTTCCTCTAATTTAATATCTATTTAAAATAAAATCTTTTCCAAATTTAAATTATCAAAATAATTCAAATATTAAGTAAAACAAAATTTTGAATATCTTTTTCATAAATATTAAAATATAACATTAATTAATTTCAAAAATTAGGATAATTATTTAAATATTAAATCATAAAATAGCTTTTATAAATGACAAAAATATATTAATAAACAAATTTCAAATTTTGTAAAATATTTGGAATACATTTCATATAAACCACAATTTCCAAATCACTACTTATTTTTAAACGACGAATAAAATAACTCTTTTATACAAAATACAAATATTTATCATATTTATTTGAACATGTACTTTCCTATATAAAATAAAATTTATAATAAAAATATTTTTCTAAAATATGTACCTCGACACATATTCGTACTCGTCGAGCAAATACGAAACACAAATCTCGCACGCTATGTAAATACCACAATGCGAACTCGTAGGCGACGTGCAGATACGAAGTACAAAATAAATACAAAAAATATTTTTTTAAAAATCGTAGTAGAAATTTAGGGGGTTTACATCCTACCCAACTTAAAAGAATTTCGTCCTCAAATTTTAGGAGTAATTAGGGTAGGTAGGACGAAGGAGATGGAAAGAGTTTATTCGAATAGATGTACGAGATCTTCTTGGGACGAGAATGCAAACAAAATATTTGATGAGGAGGCGAGCGACATTTCAATGGCAATATGTCATTTGATCGACTAGATCAGAAAAATTCGATGGTTGTTTAGATTACGATCATGTATATGACAACCAATCAATGACTAAGCTCGATCAACCCTAACATTAACCTTAAAAAGGGCCAACCTCATAAGCAGGTAATAAACTCCTTAATCCTTTGATATCATCAATTTTCATATAATCTCTCTTATCATATTTCGTTCTTTCCAAAAATTACTTTCGTTCCATGTCCCTTTAAAAATTTAACAAAAACCAATATGATTATAAATGTACTCTAACTTCCTCTATCTCGTCATAAAATTTTAAATATTCTGAAATTTTGAATTCCATAATCTCCATTATACTAGCTCACTTATATATATCTTTCCAAGTTATAATTTTCTCTAAAATTAAAATTCTAAACCTTCAACCAATTTGGCCCAAGTAAAAGTTAAAATCTCCTTACTACAAATTTGTATTTATTGGTCAATGTATAATGCATCCATAGGTACCAAAATAAAAGTCCGTCTTCAATGTTCGATAAATCTTGAAAACTAACAATATACCTTCATAACTCAATCATAATTGAAAATTTCCTAAAATATTTATTAGTCTCTCTCTCGAAAATTTTGAATTCAACATTCTCATCTTTTTGATGGTAGAAATGAAACTCATCTTAACTTCATATTCATAATCATCTTAGAACTTAATAAAAAATGTAAAGGTTTCTTTCTTCAACAATTGGTTATCCTTGAAAACTAATATCATCATAACACTATATGTTATCGAAGGCAACGTCAACATTGTCTTTATCAAAAATTTGCATCCATAAATTATATATATAAACTTGGTTCTTAAACCACCAAAGCTTTAGAAAATTCTTCACTCGATATTTAGTTACCTCAAAACAAATTTGAAATTCGAGAAGTCTATTTACCCTTGAGTGTTCTATCAAAACACAATATAACATTCCTTACTTCATCTATTTGGATTATCGCATAATTATTTATGTCCCATCTATACCTCGTAATCTCGTAATTATCTTAACCAACTACATTATTTATCCATGCTGTGGGGTTCTCTAATCTAACCTTTACTAACCCAAGAATGTCATGATCAAATTTCATATCCGCACAAGGAAATCATACATGGGACATGGTTGCATAACCACGGAGGAAACATAGTGAATATGAGCGAAGTAATTTATTTAGAAGGGAGAGGAGTAAGGGTTGATAATATTGCAAAAAGATGTTATGCGTCCAAGTAAATGAAAAATAAAGGACAATGGTTAAGCGATCAAGATAAAACACAAGATTAAGCATTTAAGGAATTAAGTAGATCACAATCATGTATTGGGTTGAAAAAATTGAGTCAACGTTGAGTCCATATATGTAGTCAAAAGTATATCGGTACCATGGTAAGGGTTATAGTTTAGTCTTTATGACCCGAAAGTCGTATCATAAAAGTATAAGGGGACGTGTTTTCGTGGGACATGATACGTCTACATGAAGGTGGACTTGTCTAGGTCTTGCATATGAAATTTGTTGGAAGATAACAGCTAGTATTACACTCTGAATATCAAAGTCACGGTAAGGGACACCAAAAGATCAAAAATAGAAAGTGGGTTTTCATGGGGTACTAATTACTGCACAAAATAAAAAGTTAAAGAACAAAATAAGATAATTAATGGAATCTCGAAGATCGAGGTAAAAATAAGTTAGGACATAGTTTCTAGAGAGAAAGTAGTCTCTTAGATAAGGGTATGGTCAAGGGAATGATTCTAATCATTTCTAAGTTTTAAATGGTCATGATAAAGATCTAGATTTGAGGGGAGGTCGAGTAAGTCAAGATAAAAATATAGTTATACAGTTTGGTCGATGACTAACTATACTTGTGTATATGCAATATCATAATCATAGGTGGTATGCCAACTTAATGTGGAATACTTCTATCTCATTAGGGTGGCCTTGCTTGATTCTTGGTCCTCTACCAATATGATCTGATCTAAAATTTCAAGTTCCTCAAAAGTTTCTCAATAAAAATCTCAAGATACTCCACCCAAAATTTCTAATCATCTTAGGCTGTCAAGTTTAATCAAAATCTAAATCTCTAATCAATCTCGAATTAATCCTTGTATATCGCAAATCAAATATACCCTTCTTCTTCTTCTTCTTCTTTTTTCCAAAATTTAAATATCCATAATTAAGGCCTTAAACTCTAAATCTAAATAACTTTATAAATCATAGATCATATGACATAATTTATTTCAAAAAAATATTTTACCAAAATTTATCAATCATCCTCAAATTTTGGTTAATCGTAAATTATACTTCCACATTAAAAAATTTATGATCCTTTTCAAATCAAATTTATATCCCTTCAAAGATGTATAGCTATAACTCAATAAATCATAAATGTTCAAAGACCTTCAAAAATCAAAATGCAAAATCAAATCAATTTATTTTCTCGATCTAGCTATCCTCTTGTGTATACCACCTTGTAATATCAAAATAAAATTCCAACTATCTTTTGAAAGCGGAATTATACTACTACCCAACTTGGAATTAACTAATCCTTAAGATCATATTTCTAGGAAAATAAATGCCTTTATAACTCAAATAAAATCTCAATGCATATTAATTGTCAATGTAACCTTCTAGCCATGTGTTTAACCTATGAGCATATACTAGTGTAGTCATCTTACTAAGCACGAAACTAAGAATTTACGGTAGAGGGAGTCAAGCAAGATGCAAATCAAGGAGGTCGAACGAGAGTTCGGAATTTGAAGTCAAGAAAGGATGTCAAGTAGGTGGATAAGATTCTAGACTCTAATCCTATATTGCAGGCCCGTTCGGTACAGCCATGTAACCGAAACGGCAAACTAGACCTGCATGGGCCACCACAAAAACATGTAACGCTCCAGCCCTAAAAATAGAAGGACTAGAACATAATCATGCCAGCTGTATACATACAAAGTATAAGAACCCTCGTATGTATACATAAGCTGTAAAATGCAGTAACCAAGGCACTAAATCTCATCCACGAAGATAAATAATCTTATAAAAGCAACTTTAAATTTGTCATGTATACAATCGTTGGGCGGAGACAAATCCACTACCAACTAATTTAAATAAGGAAGAATTATACAAAGAAAATGATTTGGTCGAGCGAAGGAGATGACGATCCAAAATCAACATCTCGAAGGATTAGAGCGCAAGTTATGGCGTTAGCTAGAGCACCTGCATGAAGTCACAAAACACACCTGGAGAGATCACTAGGTCCTCAGAGGGACGTAACAAGATACATAAAGAACATGCCATGTAAATACTGAATATAAAATATGCCACAAATAAAAGTAAGTGACAAGACACCAATAAGGTAACCTAACCGTACTAAAGTGAATATGTAGTTAAGAACAAACCTTTTGTCGCATGATCCTTGACTGTAAATGGGATCTGGTATAGTCCCCACTTGGGCACCAATGACCTAAGCGCATGACGTTCAAAAATGACAGTGGCAAACCTGAGAGGGTCATCATACCCGTATCTCCAGCAGAGCTTCCGGGTTACAAGAGAATGTATAATAGAAGCCCATACGACAAGAAAATGTTCTCCCCACCCGATGCACCTATCCAGTCGCATCCACGACCATGTATACTACTAACCGTCAAGTCTTCTAACATGCATCTATTGACAGTTAGACATGATGCACGTCCCATACGCATCAGTGATCAGCCAACACGCAAGTCCGGAGGCTATATGCTACTCACAACTCACATATTTCGTGCCACCTCTGTGTCAAAGTTTATGTAGATGTGCTAGACTAATGGTAGTCTCCTAACTCTAGGTCCACATACAATCAAAGGATAAATAACAAGGTACAACTAATATCACTGAGCAGGCAGTAAATTTGGAACTGTAAATATGGTATAGCTAAAAGAACTGGAATAAATACACAGTGAATATAATAAATAAAATGCAGACTAATTATAAACAGTAAATTATGGCAAGGTATCTTGCCTGGTGTTACGCCTCGTATGATGCAATGATCCAACAAGTCCTGTTCTGTCCAATAGTCGGGGTCGATATGTAAGGGTCCGGTATTTCATGAGAAAGAGAAACGCGTGATCAGTCGTGATCAATGGTGAAAATCGAGGAGAAATTGTGAAGAACATACTCATACTATTTTTAGAAAAGTATTTCTAATACTAGATTTTTGTTGGAAAAAATAATTTTGGTAAATACTTGAAATTGTTTTAGGCAAAATTCTCTGTTTGTAAAAATATTTTTATTAGTCAAGATACTTTTTAGGAAAACACGTTTGAATAAAGAAACGTATTTAGACAAAAAGTCTAAGTTCGTAAAAGTAGGGTTTTTGGTTGAGGTCTATATTTTGTTAGTCAACAATATTTCAAGTGGATATATAAAATCTAGAAAAATATCTTAGGGCTACTGAGTTTTATCAAAATAATTTTGGAAAATATTAATTATCAAATTTATTTAAATAAACAGAATAATATAATAGTAATTCTAATAATAAAAATCATAATCATATCAAAATTATTAAAATAATAATAATGATATAAGAATAACAGTAATAATAACAACAACAACAATAATAATAATAATAATAATAATAATAATAATAATAATAATAATAATAATAATAATATACAACATATGCTGTTCCTTAAAAGAAAGAAAGGAAGAAAGGGAGTGGAGAGAGAGAGAGAGAGAGAGAGAGAGAGAGATGGAAAAAGAAGAGATCGGGAGAGGAGAAGAGAGAGAGTAGTCGAGAGAGAGGGTAAGAGAAAGGGGATTCTCACCGGCGGGCGGCGCTCTGGACGCCGGTTGTTCGGCAAGAGGTGGCTCGCGGCTGCGATGGTCGAGTGGGTTGTCCGGCCTGCGGTGAACCTCGGTGATCAGAGGCGGCGTTGGAGGCGTCCGGGACTGGGCACATGCGCACAACGGCTTACGGAGGAGCGGTCGACGCCGAGTTTTGGGCGGCACGCCTGGCGCGAAGGCGACGGCCGTGAGGGCTCCCGGTGGCACGGCGGCCGGGGTTTCGAGGCGGAGTGGGAAGTCGGAGGGGGCGGAGGCTTCACCAGCGGCGGTCGCGTCCTGCGGCACGAGGGGGTCGCTGAGGCGGAGTGGCGATGGCGGATCGGGACCACCGCGAGTTCGACGAAGGCTTAGGTGAGGTTTTATTTGGTTGGGGTTCGTTTTGTGTTAGGTTGTGGCTGGGATCATGGCCATGGAGGCCTCGGTGGGGTGCGGTACTTCGGTGGAGCGGGGGAGATGGTGGCGGTAGGGTCGGCCGGAGTGGCCAGGTGGTGGTGGTTATGGCAGTGGGGTTTGGCAGAGTTGGGGGCTGTAACGATAGAGGTGGTTGTGTCGATAGTGGTGGTTTGGATGGAGAGGAGTTGGGCGTTGGTGGTGACAGCGGCAGTTGGGGGGTTTGGTTTATGGTGGGGACCGGGGTGGTTGATGGTCGGACAGAAGGAAAAGGTCTGGTAGTGGTGATCGGAGTTGGGCGGCTGCGACGGTGTGTCCGGATGGCCTGGGGCAGGTCGGGGTGATGGCATTTGTCTGACAGCGGCGAGTAGGGTTGGGTTTGGTTTTGAGTCATCGTGTCGGGAGTGTCCGACACGGCTGGGTGGACGTCTGGGATTATCGGACGGGACAAAATTATTGTATTTGTAATGGAGAAAAAATTGTAGATGGGCGGCACAGGCACGATGCACAATCTGTGGATGGTAGATAATTTATGGATGAGTACCTCTCCTTATATAAGAGGTGGGAATTCCCAGTTGGATAAGGGCTTGTAATGGTTTAAACCCCGATGGATAATTCCATCTTTTTATTTAAATCGATTTAGAATTTAAGCAATCAAATCCAAATCAATCTAGATAAACTTCCTTTAATTTAATGTCTATTTAAAATAAAATCTTTTCCAAATTTAAATTATCAAAATAATTCAAATATTAAGTAAAACAAAATTTTAAATATCTTTTTCATAAATATTAAAATATAACATTCATTAATTTCAAAAATCAAGATAATTACTTAAATATTAAATCATAAAATAGCTTTTATAAATAACAAAAATATATTAATAATCAAATTTCAAATTTTGCAAAATATTTGGAATACATTTCATATAAACCACAATTTCCAAATCATTACTTATTTTTAAACGACGAATAAAATAACTCTTTTATACAAAATAAAAATATTGTTTGAACATGTACTTTCCTGTATAAAATAAAAATGTTTTTCTAAAATATGTACCTCGACACATATTCGCACTCGTCAAGCAAATACGAAATGCAAATCTCGCACGCTACGCAAATACCACAATACGAACTCGTATGCGACGTGCAGATATGAAGTACAAAATAAACACAAAAAATATTTTTTAAAAAATCGTAGTAGAAATTTAGGAGGTTTACATCCTACCAAACTTAAAAGAATTTCGTCCTTAAAATTTAGGAGTAATTAGGGTAGGTAGGGCGAAGGGGATGGAAAGAGTTTATTCGAATAGATGTACGAGATCTTCTTGGGACGAGAATGCAAACAAAATATTCGATGAGGAGGCGAGCGACATTTCAATGGCAATATGTTATTTGATCGACTAGAACAGAAAAATTTGATGGTTGTTTAGATTACGATCGTGTATATGACAACCAATCAATGACTAAGCTCAATCAACCCTAACATTAACCTTAAAAAGGGGCAACCTCATAAGCAGGTAATAAACTCCTTAATCCTTTGATATCATCAATATTCATATAATCTCTCTTATCATAATTCGTTCTTTTCAAAAATTACTTTCGTTCCACGTCCCCTTCTCGAACTTTTGGAACTCAACCTCATTACAAATTGTGAGGGGCTTCAAGAAGTACTGAAGAGCAATGAATGGACTTGACAATGATAGTTGATTCCACAGTAGGAGAGTCGTGACTTAATTTGTGTATTGTTCAGAAGTAGAAAAGCACACAAGGAAGAATTTAGCAAACCAAGTCCAATTAGTTAACAAAGGTGTTCGGGAGAGACTATAGAAGGCTAGTTCAAGATGGAATAAGTTACTATAGAAATTTCTATACCAGCACCGTAAGCGTACGATTTTCAATATTGGTGCGACATCATGGCATGCTTGTAGAATGAGATGTTATTGATCTAGACGACAACACAAAAACTCGGATAAACTTCTCCACAAGAGAAGGGGTTTAACACGGATAATTTTGGGTCCAAACCGGTCTATGCCCATATTTTTTACAGATTTAAGGATATTTTGACAAAATATTTATAAAATTTAATAATTGTGTTTTAGATATTTTCTAATTTGATTAAAATTCTATTTCATATGAATTTTGCTATTTATTTTTATAATTATCTTTCAGATATTATAGTTTGATTAAATTAATTTTTTTGGACTTATTGCTAATAAATAAATAAGTGTAAAGAGAAGAAGTTATATTTATATTAATAATTTTTATTTATAGTACTCTATGTAGGACTTTATCTTGTGATTCTCATGTTTGATAATCTAAGTTCCAATACTTGATATCATGTCAGCAATCGAGGTTCTCAACGAATTGGACGTTGGCTCGATATCTTTGGTCATTGGCTTTCAGCAAATCAATTTTTCGTATCGTGTCATATATATACCTAATTTCATAATTAATGAGGTTAGAATCCATGAACATATGATCAGTACTAAGAAATGATCATGGTCTTCATGAAAAATTATGAATGCGTGATATATGAATTATAAGATTTAATGCATACAATGTATTAGTGTTATAACAAAATTCTAACTTTACAGCGAATTGAACTGTAGAGTTTTAGCTTAGTTGTAATTACTCTTGTTGGTGTTTTAATCTTGAACTTTAGAATTATAGTCCTACATTACGAAGAACCCCAAGTGTGTATTTCAACATAGGACTCTTATTTGTGTTGCCTTGTGCATATAGGGTATGGTAGCCCGTGTGGTTGAGATGGTTAAGTGTTTTCCTGGCGAGGATCAAGACACCATGGAAACAATCCTTTTTTTGTCACTCATTGGAATTTCCCTTAGGAGCTAAGCCCCAAAGGGGCTTAAAGATTCGAACATGCACTCGGGCTCGGCCGAAGGGTACAACGTGATGCTTTAATGGCAACCATAAGGGTTTGTTGTCGTGGGTCTCAAAGACAAAGTTTAAAAGTTGGTGAAATCTCTGTATGGTCTAAAGCAAGCTCCCAAGATGTACATGAGTTGTTTGATAATGTCATTTGATCAAATGGCTACAGGGTCAGCAAGACAGATAAGTGTGTATAGACAAAGGTCGTTGCTGGCAGGGGAGTGGTTGTGTGTCACTATGTAGACGACATGCTAATCCAAGGTATGGATCTAAAATGTGTCACAGAGACAAAGAAGTTCCTCACATCTAAGTTCAGTTTGAAGGACATGGGAGACATTAATTTTATCCCATTGATAAAGATATCTAGATGGCTTGCTCTATCACAAGCTCACTACGAAGAAAAGATGCTCACATGCTATAGATATAAGTATCTTCCAGTGATTAGTTCTCCTTATAGGTGTGACAAGAAGCTGAAGCCAAATTTAGGAGAAAGTGTCATGTAGTTGGAGTACTCAAGCATCATTGGAAGCTTAATGTATGCTACGAGTGCTACTGGACTAGACGTTACATTCGCCATAGGGTTGCTGAGTCGGTTCACGAGCAATCCAATTGTATAATATTGGAAAGCTGTGAAAATAGTTATGAGATATCTCAAGAGGACTCAGAAGTTTGTACTGCACTATAACGGTTATCCAGCTGTGGTAGAAGTTTTTAGTGATGCTAGTTGGTGCTCAAAAAAAGCGAACAAGAGCTCCACAGAAGGATACATCTTCTCTATTGTTAGGGCTGCTGTATCATGGAAGTTGAAGAAGCAGACTTTTCTCTACTACTCGTCTATGAAGTCTATGTTCTATGATCTCGCGATAGTAGCTGAAGCAGATTGGCTTTGAGATTTAATATATGAACTTCCTCTGGTTGGGGAACAGATTCCGATAATACTAATATACTATGATAACCAGACAACTGTAGTAATGGCACCTAATGATCTTTTCAATGGTCAGAAGAGTACCATGTGACTTCGTCACACAATACTGAATGAGCACATCAAGGATGGTATCATTGCAACGATTGATGTTCAGAGATAAGAGAATTTGTCAGATTAGTTTACCAAAGGCTTTAAGCGCCAGCTAATCGAGGATACAAGAAAGAAGATGGAATTGAAGGATTTCTGATATTATGTTTTTGTAATTCTATCATAAAATATTATGATATTAGTTCAAAGAGAAATCTACTAGGCATCTTACTTTTGAATCAAAGAAGGATTATTAACTAAGAAAATATCATTTACAGAGCTTAGTCCTTAGGGACAATGTTAGGATTCTATCTCGGAACCTATGTTGTCTACTGTTTGCTCTTTGTATAGAACAAGGCTTGTGAAAGGATGCTTCAAGCCTTAATAAGTTCTTGGTCATTTGGAATGCTATGCATGCTTCAAAGGAAGCATGGGTAGCTCAACACTACAATAGGGCCAGTACCCCATGCTACAATGGCGTGACACCACATGATGTGGGACTTAGCTTCAGGCTCTGTAACAGTAACATTACACTACATATATAGGTAGGTAGCCTAATGCTGAAAGAAAGACCGTGGTAGGACAGTACTACAAAGAGGCTGGTACCTCATGCTAAGTAGTATGACACCACAAAGAGGTTAGACTTCAACTTTGGGCCATGTCATAACACTCGCTAGCAATCACCAGAATAGAACTCGTATTATATACACAAATTTTCGTATCTTTCAGAAACGTACAATACTTGCGTACTTTTGAAATGTTCGTTTGAAAGATTTAATTTAGTATGTAACTTTTAAGCATGTAACATTTTATACATGTTCCGTATGAATTATTGGGAAAGAACTTGTTTAGTTAACTAAATTTGATAACCTGTTTAAGCATGTGAAGCTTCTAACCTCAACATTTGTATTTGACCAATTTTGTTTTATTGTATTTTACTTGTAGTGCTTCGATTTATACTTGTACTTTCATCGTTCTGAATTTTTTTCGTTTCTGAATTGCTAACAAGGGTCATAACGACGTAGCGCCGTAAGGATGCAAAAGGCTTCATGCTGGAAAAAAAATTAATCGCTCTAAAGAACTCATCTATGTCTACTAACTTAAGTGACCTTAGTATTAATTAGGTGAGGTACAAGACTGAAGGGCGGCTGGGTGGCAGTCGGTCTCAGGATCAAGTCACGGCCTCGGTGTTGCAAAAAAATATACGTGTATGAACAGAGATGCATGTTATTCCTTGATGGTAAACTTGTATACACCCATGATACGTACACAGATACTACGTAAGTACAGGGCCTTTAACGTATGACTAGAGACAATCGTTATCATTGTGTGAATGGCAAGGATAGTTGGTTTGCTACTAAATTCAAGGCATAGTCCATTTTGTATTATCTTATTATTTGACCCATGCGGGAAGATTCATGTCGTAATCTATCCTAATGCATGATATAAAGTCACTGTTGGCAACGCTTAAGCCATTTATTAAAATATAAGGGATTGTTGGGATTTTGATCTTGAACTCTAGACTTATAGTCCCACGTCATGTAGCTTCTACGTAGGGATTTCGTGTGAGGGCCTTCCATATAAGGCTTTCATGTAAGGGCTTCTGCATATGGGTGTTACGTCCCGTTCCCAGAATGCTGGAGAAAATACGAGGACAAAAATTGTCAGCTACTCCGTACAAGGTATAAAGACGTCGTACGATGGTCACTGCTGTCTAGAAAATATATGGGTGGACTCTAAAAGATAATTACGTCAGTCCTAGGGCTGACATATCCTAGTAGCTCAATCCAACAACAACAAATTATAAGAGTAAATCATACATGATAGTAGAAAGATATCCCAAGATACAATTCATATATGATCAAGAATCTAGTAAGTATAAAATGCGACCCTAGCAAAGTAAAATATTACCTAATCGCTATATCAGCCATGGTCTATTATATACAATCATAACTGCTCAAAGTAATGAACAAACAAAAGAAAATTGCTAACACGTGCCCTGGCTAAAACTACAAAAGTATAAGGATGACAACGAGTGGTGTGGAGAAGGAACCCACTCGCGAGCTACGAATGATGTCCTACAGGTGAGAGCCACCCAACCGAAGGTACAGCAGATCCTCAGGCCCTTTTTATCGATCTGGACAAGAAAAGCCAGTGGGGTCAGAACCCCAAGCAACAAGTACCATAAAAGAAGCCCAAGGTGAATGACTAAAACTCATAACTGCAGTAAATACAAAAATGCAATAAAATAATATGTGTGGGTCGAGACTTATGTGGTACCAATGCACGCATCTCGAGAAATAACTAAAAATAAAAGAAACATAGCCATAAATTTACTAAAGAGCAATATAGGACAGCGAGTGGTCAAAGGGCATCGGAACTGCTTTGGAGTAGGACTACAATGTAGGATCGATGGCACCTCTAGAAGGGGGTGAATAGAGTAAAGCGAAAAATATTCTCCAATTAAAAACTGAGCAGGTGAGGCAAGTATATAAATAAAACTTTAATGCAATGAAGTAAAGGAATAAGTCAGTAGAGTCAAGAAAGCAATACGTAAATCCCAAGATTTATACTGGTTTTCCTCTGAGCGGACTAGTCCAGTTCGTGAGAACTCTTGCTCGCTATAATCCACTATTTTTGAATAGAGATTACACCGCGTGCTTTGCTCCGAAGAACACGCCAACCTCAACACCGTCATGTTTTTACCCGAAGCCCACAAACAAACTTCAAACACCTTTTTGTAGAAAGCTTTTATACTCCAAGCTTGTACAACTCGAATACTCCTAATCGAAAACCACAGGCACATAGAAGATTATGAGTTGTCTTGGAAATAGAAAGATTAAAGTTCTTTTAAGTAGATAGAAAGCTTTGGAAAAGATATAGAAGATGAAGAATGAATGAGTGAATAGAAATGTGAAATTCTTCTCTATTTATAGGATTTTCTGGGACGGAGATCGGGCAGAACTCGGTAGGGATAACGTTCAAAATTTTAAATGTTACAGATCCAAAGGAGTAGGAATTTGCAGCTAACCAGAAGTGATTTGACTAGACCGAGTTCGGGCAGAACTCTGGCCGAGTTCGGTTAGGTCAAATCTAGGTTATTTTGGTTTGTGGAGTTTTTGGATAAACAAGGGTCTTAGTTTTTGTTTCGGGTCAGAAAAAATAGATTTTGAGAGTAGGATCTTCTAAATTTGCTAGTGATCCCGACGCACAATTTTTTAGACTCAATAAAAGAAAAATACATAAGAAAGTATAAAAAATCTGTTGAGACGAATCGGCGATCTTCTGTTATTTTTTATATTGAGCTCATAGTTTTAAGTAAATTATCGAAATCAGTTCGACCATGGTTGTATGGGCCAACAATCTCCCCTATTTTGGTAATTTGACAAAACTACGATTGGTACTTAGAAACTGTCCAACATGGTTCAGAAGTAGACTTTGATTGGAACATTGGTACAATACTTGCTCCCCCGTAATGTACGGTCAAGTCTTGTTACTCCTCCGTAGCAAAACCAGTAGGCTGAACATCTTAAAAAGTCTAGAAATAGAAACTCCAAAAAAAATTGTTAGAGCAAATTTCGTTAGCAGCATAAAGATAATCAAAAGGGAATCAATAAAGGGACTAATTAATAATCAAATTTAGGACTAATCACATTTAGGGACTAAGTATCACATTTCTCCCCCGTTTTGGTATAGAAGCAAAATGACAGAAGCATAGTACTTAGCACAATATGATCCATAATATTAAAAATAGAAAACTAATATATAAACTGAAAATTAGAGAAAGTGCATACAATCAAACTGATAATCCAAATCAAACTGATAATGCTTGAAAGAAGCATTTATCACTAATACGTAGCAGAAACTAAAACCAAACTAAAATATAACTAGTGACTCTCTATCACTAGGAAACGTCTGCAATCGTCATCCTCATCATCATCGTCATTAGCATCTGTCGCCCTAGAAGGACCGGTCTCAGCAGAACGGTAGGGATCATAATGGGCAGCAGCAGGATCAAAGTATCGCTGAGTCTCTGGATCATCAATGCGATACCTAAGCACTATGGGATCACGAACCGTGGGTATAGGATCGCTAAGGTTGTGAGCAAAGCTGTAGGAAACGTCCCTCACAGTGTTGGATATGGCCTGAAGCTGAAGAGTGGTATGGAAGTCCATGGACCTAAACTGATCCATCATCAAGGCCTGAAGGAAATCAAGGGTAACTCCACCGGAAGGATGGGAAGGATGTGTAGTATCGGCTGATGGGTCAACTGGAGGAGGAGGAGCCTGAACTGCAGGAATAGAAGCAGCTCGGAGATGCTCATGAAGATATATATGAGGAGCATCCTGAGCACAGTCATCCAAAGTGACCTCAAAGTACTGAAAAATGATAGGCATATACATCGCATAGAGAAGACGTCGCGAAAAGAGTCATAGAAGTAGTGGCACATACACTTTTCTATAGTGGCGATGATAGTCTTAGGCAGACTAAAGGGGAAATAAAGTAAAGAAGATAGATAGCAGAGAGTTCCAAGTATGAAATCTTATCAGTGGCGGTATTATTTAGAATAATGGCAGAAAATACCATCCTATGGAGATCATAGAAGTAGTTGTTCAAATGTTTATGATGAAGAGTGCCCTGAGGATGAGAGTTAGGTGCACATAAGGAGTCACGAAAAGAGCCAAAAGTTGTACCTTCTGGAAATTGCACCGAGGTATATCAACTAATGCTTCCCCAGTTTTGGGAATGTGAAGCATCATTGCTAAATCGTCAGCATCAAACTCGATGTTAATTCTGCCAACTTTTGATTTAATTGTGCCCTTTTTGACGAAAAGATTGCAATAAAACATGCGAATATCATTCGAATAAATTGGAAAACTAGATTGAACTAAATCTAGTAACTCGAAGTGTTCAAAAATGGTTCTGTGATTGGGAAACAATGTAAAGTTAATGGGATTTCCCGCACAAATTTTTCTTTGATGAAAATTACTAAACCATTCATTAGATGCAACTTGTGACACAAAAATGAAATCATCAAAGTAGTCACCGTCTGGCATTGCAGGACTAAACAAAGAGAAAGAAATAGCCTCTTGAGCAATAGAGGACTCAGCTTTACCAACTTTCCTCTTCTTTTTGGAAGATTGAGGAATTTCGGGTGCCATGAGAATTGAAAAGATAGTAAAAGTTGAGATATAACCAAAATTGAGCGTGAACTGTGGAAGAGAATATTGAGAAAGCTCTGAATCCAAGTTTTGAGAGCTTGAGAGGCTTGGAGGAAGGAGAACTAAAAAGTTAGGGTTTTCGGTGGATTTCGGGTGGATTGGTGAAGAAGATAATAATTTTGAGGGCTTAAATAGAGAGGAACCCGACTGTCCAGCTTCTTTCTGATTCACCCAGACCGAGTTCTGTCCAAGTTCGGCCAGAACTTTGACCGAGTTCGGTCTATGGATAATCAGGACAGAATTGGAAAGTTTTGTGATATGAGTTTTAACATAAATGCAATAATTAATTAGAAATAGTTGTGTTGATGAAAATAATTAGTATTAATTAACTAAAATACATAAACCATATAAAATATTTCGGGTTAGCTATAGGGGCCGGATCCCAGCTAGCGATAGTCCGAAGACTAGTATACCTTGTCGTTTCAGGCTATTTACACCTGTGTGACAGAAGGGCCCTTTCAGCTTATAACAAAATTAATTTCTACGAATTTATGAATCTTAATCAAATAATATTTAGTTATAATACTTCAACATCCAAAATTTCTAATTCTCTTCGTATAAAGTTAAAACTATGAAAACTAGTAAAAGCACAAAGCATATGAATGGACTCTAGTCTAGCAATTGGAGCATACGTCTCATCATAATTAATGCTTTCTTTTTTATTATAATCTTGAGCTACTAGACGTTCTTTATTGCGTGTGACTGAACCATTCTCATCTAACTTATTTCGGAACACCCACTTGGTACCAATAACCAGTGATCATTAGGTTTAAGAGCGAGTTCCCAAACTTGATTCCGTTCAAATTGGTTTAGTTCCTCTTACATTACAGAAATCCAAAATTTATTATTAAAATCTTCTAAAATATTCTTGGGTTCTATTTTGGAAATAAATACAATATTAGCAACTAAATCTCTTATGCTTGAGCGAGTACTTACACCTCCTGATACATTACCTATTACCAGTTCTTCCAGATGATCTTACTACCAAAATATGTCAAATTAGCGACGAGATTAGCGACTCGAGTTAAAAATGTCGCTATGTTTTGTGTATTTAACTACGTATGAAAATGACATCGCTGAACGTCACTATCAGCGAAGTTTAGCGACTAATAGTGACTAGAATTATGGTTTGGAAAGAACAAGTCGTGATTTAGTCGCTGATTTATTTTATTCAGC
>JANAVB010038747.1:0-59878 GCA_029216955.1 Iris pallida | reverse complement strand
ATCTATATATATATATATATATATATATATATATCTATATATATATATATATATATATATATATAATATATATATATTATATATATATATTTGTGCTTAAAATAAATGGGATAAGGAAAATCCCTGCACAGGCAAATCAAGCAGGCCCAATTCTCCCACAGAATCCCCTCAGCCCAGGCCCGGCCCAGGGGATTTCCATACAGCTGCTCGGGCTACCGAGCAATCCCGAGCTCTGTTCGGATTCAGGAAATATATACGTAAGCGTATATATATCGAGAGATAGATGGAGTGATCACGAAACCCTAATGCAAACCCCCACCCCCGACCTCCAGGCGGCGCGCGCCACCACAGCGCCGCCCTGGGCCACCGCCGCCGGCTAGAAAAGCCGCGCGCACGTGCGAACGACAACAGCAATGGCAGCCATCTACCCAACTTCGCGGTATGTTTTTGCGATCGTCTAATGAATTCAATTTCGTAAATCCTACATGAATCCCAGTTGACCCTTTGAAACCGTAGTAGATGGATTCTTAGTTAGACAACCAATCTGTCCCAAAAATCGATGTGAAAGTTGATAAAATTCTGTTTGAAAACAGAACGTATGACAGTCCATATACCCATGTTCATATCTAGTTTCCAGGAAACCTGTTAAATATTTTTATAATCTAATGGAACATACTTGAAGACAACATATAGGGCTTCCTAACACGTTTTGTATTTTTAATTTTTATTAATTACGTGAAGAGAAAACAGTTTGCGAAATCAAGAATTTATCATTAAAAATAGTTTTCAAAACTTTGAAATTCTCCGATACCACGTGCGTTCCGCCAATCCGGGCGACTTGGTCACGAACCGAAAGCATTTAAAGATGCGTAACAAATTCGTGCACGTGTGGGCTTTGACGGAATTCAAATTGGTCGCATGTGTGCGACGAATTTGATGCGGATCCGTCGAAATTCACCGTATCGGTCCCTTTGCAAATTTTCCAATTACTTTGTGCACGCTCGTCAGATCGAGACGAAACATGCGCCAACATGACCGTATCGTTTTTCTGGTCCTGTATGCCAAGTTTGGTTCGATTCTGAGACAGTTGATCGGATCGTCGTTTTGCGGGCCCCACGTTCCGACTCAACGGGCGATTTTATGCACGGCCCGCCAAAATCTAACTTTGGACATACGGTTGGGTTCGTATCAAAAAATTGGACCTGTTGACATATAGTTTGACGACTTTAGAGACCATTGACTCTGGCACGCTTTTCGGTGCAAGCGGGTCCAACGGCGGACACTGTTTTGACCCGAAATTACCGTTTTTGCCCCTGTGTCCAGAATTGAATTTAAAGACAGGCAATCCTAGCTAATTTGACTATTCTGAGAACGTTGGTACTGTTTATTTCAGCATCTGGAGACTTCTGCATGTGTTGACTGATTGTGGCTTATTGAGTGGTATAGTATTATTGGTTTACCAGCTAAGGACCTCAGGCAAGTGTACTTTCTGATTGCTTTCGATTCATAGTAGTCTTTCCATTTCATGTCTATACATATATCTTGCTGCTTGTTGACACGCTCGTTACACGGAGTAGTCGGGAGGGGAATATCTTAGTTGACATGTGGACTACCCAGAACTATCCCCCGTGTCTTTCGTGGAGAATAGCAGCTGCACACGACACGTGCAGGGTGCCTGATTTACCCCCTAGCCGTTCACATGTCGAAACGAATATTTCACACCACATAGGTAGTTGTCTTTTATTTATTTTCCTTTTCTTCTCCATCGTGCCATGTCATCAGTTATCTTCCAGTTTTTATCTCTCATATGTTATTTTCATGTCTTGTTAATTCTATTGTGTTTTCGTATTGCCGTTGGTTTGTGTACTTGTTCTATTCCTGACTGGAAACCATCATTTTTTAGGTTAGCCGTGGCTTCACTTAGCTTGGAAGATTCGGGTGTACATGCAGACAGAAACCTAGAAATAGATAGCAGTTGTATCAATTTTATTAATTGTAAAATCTTGTATTTTTTTTTATTATAAATGTTGTAACAAATTTAGAAATGTGAATGAGTAGCAAATGTTATAGTTTGAGCATTTATTTCTTGCGGGCTTGACAGCGTTCTACTGTCGACTCTGCGGCGTAGGCTGGCTTGGACACGTCTCGTATCCGAAAAGTGGGTATGGGTCGTGACAAGTTTTTGTGGTGGCCCATGCAGGTCTGTTTTCGCAAAAGATTACAAACTCGTGATGGTACTTATGTTAGTCGTACCATTGCGAGCCTGCGACCAGAAAATGCTCATTCACAAACTAGGATTAAAATGATTTAAGATAATGACTAGGACTAGGAGTCCCTTGTTCAAATTGACCGTTAGGTAGTTAAGGTTATTAGATTGGTCATACAATTTAGATAGCTTGCTAGATCCCTATAGGTACACTATTACTTTTGATATGACAATGTGATTCAATGTGGATATACTATTCGCTTGGTATGTTAGGCTTGCCTAGAATTAAGGTGTTAATTTTGATAAACTGTTCAATTTTCTTATTTAGATATAAATCTTATATCATAAGTTAGAATTTCCTGTCTTAAATTCTATTTTGCTGTAAGGAATTGGTTTATAATTCCTGATTATGTTATTCCTGTATGAACCCCGAGTTAGATTTGATTTAAAGTTTTCCCTCAGCCATCTGAAATATATATGAGATAAATGTTAGGATGTTCTTATTTTTCCTGTCTTCAGTTATTTTCTCCCCGGTCAACCTTTTTACTTTAAGGATTGAGACTTACAGGCAGGTGTTTACACTTTCCACCATAGTCAACTAAGTTGAATCCCTAGCAGCTCTTTGACGTTCTTAGGAATTGGAGCATTTTACCGACTGCGATGACTAGACAGCAGCGCACTGTCGCCGATTACCTGAGAGCGGAGAGTGTGGGTTCACTGCAGCCAGCAGCGCACTGGCAAGGCACAACCCATAGAATTGAAATCATTTCGAAGAATTGTAGTTTATGGAATATTGCTAAAACTATGTCCTAGTTGACCTCTTTAGATCTTAGATACTCTTGTGTCAATATAAGGTAGAGTGCCTGATAGCATATCACCTCTGAATCACGAAACCAAGGGTTTATCACAGCCAGAGTATATGGACGAGGCATAATTCTCGGTAAAATAATTTCAGACGTGATTACAAGCTTAGGATACTATAGAGGATAGGGACTGCCCTGTATGACCCTAAGATCCAAAACCAATACTAGTGTAAGTTCTGTAAGTTGAGTAGCATGTCTCCCAACCTAGCATTTTGTGGTCCTTGTGATCTATTGACGAGGTAACTGACTGACACTAATAGGTTTACTTGGAGTATAGACTTCAGAAGTCCATAACCCATTAGTCGACCAAGGCCTTATGAATAGAAGATAGTAGGATTGACTATATAGGCAAGAACACCAGGTAAGGTTTGATTCTCTCAAACTCGAACTACTTGTGTCTCCTTTCAAAAATCTCGCATATTTATATTTTGACTCTCTTGGCCAATGCTGCTATTACAGCCTAGTTTTTGTAAGCTTGCTCTTTTATCGAGCTTGATTCAAGACATAAGTTTATTGGGGACGCCCGCTAATATATTGTCTAATCAGAATCATTGTATTACGGTCTGATCAAACATGATGCATTTGGTTCGCTCTTTATCTAATTACCCTACGTGGATTGAGATGTAGATGTCTCTAGGATCTCATCCGCGACTACTTTGACAATTCCTCTTGAATTATACATTCGCCTTTGAATCACGTGATTGTATTCAGTAACATCATTCTTGAACTCTTTATTATTTTTGGTCTTTCACTGATTTGGAAAGACGAAAGCTCGTAATTGATAGATAAATATATAGTATCCCTATGACAATGATAGTCGTATACGCAAGTGTAGCTACCATCGGCCAGCCCTGTGACAGGGACCTTGTCTTAAGTTACTCGTTCTCCTCTCGACCTTCAAGCTACTATGGGGACCTTCTAGCCATTTGAATTTGAGGAATGATCCTTGACTTGACTTATATCTATCGTATCTCGTTACGCTGTGTCTTATTCTTTATTGACAAGAGTCGAGGTACAATATCCGGACTTCAGAATTCTTCTAACCCAATTATTCCTAAAACCATATCCTAGCTTCTAAGGTGGGTAGACTGTAAGCCTTCTAAAATTTAGGATATATGAGGATTACCGATGGATCGGAATAATTTCTATTAGGATGATAATTAGTGCCTCATGGACTTCCACTTTCCATTTAGATCATTTTGTGCCCCCGACCGTGCCATCAATATTCGGAACACGAGACCAGTTGTTACCTTCCAACAAACTTCATATCCAAGATCTAGACGAGTCCACCTTCATTTAGGTATATCATGTCCCACTCAAACCCGTCCACTTGTACTCTATTTTTATGGTATGACTTTTAGGTCAAAAGGACTAGCTATAACCTTTACCACAATACCGGTACACTTTCCGATTTTTACTAGAGCCTCAACCTTGACTCAATTCCTTCGACCCAATATGTGGTGGTGATCTACTCGAAGCCCACTACGCACACGATACTAGTGTGCCACTTGATAGAGGCCTCTTGTGCTACTTAAACACAAAAGTCACCGAAGGCGTCTTTTAGACTTTAGGAACTTAGCTAACCAACCTGACTGGCAACTAGCTCAACCCCTTGGGTAGAAGCCTATTCTAGGTTACCCTAACCTAGTAGGCATAGTTTTATCTTGGGATCTTGTTCAGCCCATATAAATTACAATCTAAGGTTCACCCAACCAACAAGTGATGTCCAATCAGGAAGTCCAATAAGACTCAGTAAAACTCATCCATGTATACCACCATATTCAGATTAGAAAACCGAACTATTTGGAATAGGTCTGTACCCCTATTATGTGGTCTCCATCTTTTAGAATGTGAAGTCATTCGTAACCCTTATTCTATCTACCTGGAAGTCACGATACGATCTTGTATTACATTTATATCCCTTGCTCGTGTGTTTAAATAAACACGGAAAAGATCACAATCTTGATTTCTTAAATTTTGTTCCATTATGAAATCTTGTTCAGGTAAAATTTTGAGAACAGAATTTATGTATTGCATGGATTGCAAGCCCCTCTAAGGAAAGAAGAGTTCTTCGATTTAGCAAGTGACTGGACTAGAGTAGCCCAATCTAGCAAATAAGGCAATGGTTCGTAAACTTTCTTTTTATCTACATCATTGGATACACTCTACCGCTCTTGAAATTTTATATTTGCTCTTGGTTATTCTTCCTTATCTTCTATTCCTTCCTATTTCGGAGAGATAAATGGTCATGCTTATTAGAAGTTACCAATAATTCTTAGCTACTTGTGTAAATGTGTTGCTTGTTAAAGTTTGGATTGCTTGAATGGTAGGAGAGGATAATAGAGGCCGTATGCAGTAAATAACTATTGGTAGCAAGTTTAGCAGATTATAAGCTTTTAGTTTGAGGAGTAGTGTAACCAAAGGTGGGTAGAAGTCCTGTAGGTCATACAGTTACAAAATGGCTAGGAGGAGGAGATAAACTATTTAGAGGAATTAAAATTTAAGGAGATTAAGGTTAAGGTAGACTTTCCTTTTGATTTTTAAGGAATAGTTATAAGTTAGAATTTCGAGGACGAAATTATTTTTAAGGTAGGTAGATTTGTAGCTCCCCTTTCCAAAATTTTTAAAATATTTTATTATTATTTATTTTTATTTAAATGGTGATTTTAAAAATTTTAGAAATAATTATTTAGTTAATTATTACGATAGATGATTTTATTCATGGTTTGAAATTGGAGTACAAGACGACTGAAAAGCATGGCACGGATAGCGCAGTGGCATACCTTGACTAGTGTATTAGCCATGCCAGAGAAGGCTGAACCATAGTGATGCCCTAACTAGAAAACCAGGCTAAGTTGTCACATGACCATTATAAATAGTTTAATTATTCATTATTAATATTATTTGATATGTAGGAGACCCGTTTGTGTCGATTTAGCCTGAACTGGGCCCGAACCGAATCCAAGCCTTTGTAGGTATGTAGAGGGACCAATACGGCCTTATTGGCACATTTTGATAAGTGCAAATATTTTTTACTTATTTTTGGGTTAGAAATAAATCCCTCAAAATCGATTATATTAATTATTTTATTAATATTTAATGGTGATCGGATTATTACAGGATCTCCTAGGGCCAATTGTGAATTGGAGATATCGTGTCACCAATGCTACTCCTATGGTTGAAATTGTTGTAATGTTGAAGCTTTATTATTATTAATAATTTATGAAAGTATATACATATATAGATAAAATTGAGATTGGTATTTTCTATTAAAAATATTTAATTAGATTTTTGGAGATTTGTTATATAAGTAAATATATATATATATATATGTGTATATGTGTATGTATATATGATTATATCTAAATATATATAAATGTATATATGTGTAAATATAGGTATAAAAATATAGGTATATACGTGTATATAAATATAGATATATATGTGTGTATGAGTGTATATATATAAAATATATATTATATATGTGTGCATGTATATATATATATATATATATATATATATATATATATATATATATATATATATATATATATATATATATATATATATATATATATATATATATATAATATATATGTATATGTGTGCAAGTGTATGAATATATAAATATGTATTTGTGTGTATATATATATATATAGTAATACGTGTACGTATATGTGTGTGTGTTTGTGTATATATATATATATATATATATATATATATATATATATATATATATATATATATATATATATATATATATATATATATACATACATATAAAAAAAATATACATACATATAAAAAAAATATACATATATATATATTTGTGGCTAAAAATAAATGGGATAAGGAAAATCCCTGCACAGGCAAATCAAGCAGGCCCAATTCTCCCACAGAATCCCCTATGCCTAGGCCCGGCCCAGGGGATTTCCACACAGCTGCTCGGGCTAACCGAGCAATCCCGAGCTCTGTTCGGGTTTGGGAAATATATACGTAAGCGTATATATATCGAGCGATAGATGGAGTGATCACGAAACCCTAATGCAAACCCCCACCCCCGACCACCAGGCGGCCGCGCGCCACCACAACGCCGCCCTGGGCCACCGCCGCCGGCCAGAAAAGTCGCGTACGTGCGTGCGAACGACAGCAGCAATGGCAGCCATCTACCCAACTTCGCGGTATGTTTTCTTTGCGATCGTCTAATGAAATTCAATTCCGTAAAATCCTACGTGAAGCCCAGTTGACCCTTTTAAAATTGTAGTAGTTGGATTCTTAGTTAGACAACCAATCTGTCCCGGAATTCGATGTGAAAGTTGACGAAATTCTGTTTGAAAACAGAACGTATGACAGTCCATATACCCATGTTCGTACCTAGTTTCCAGGAAACATGTTCAATATTTTTACAATCTAATTAAACATACTTGAAGACAACATATAGGGCTTCCTAACACGTTTTGTATTTTTAATTTTCGTTAATTACGTGAAGAGAAAACAGTTTGCGAAATCAAGAATTTATCATTAAAAACAGTTTTCAAAACTTTGAAATTCTTCGATACCACGTGCGTCCCGCCAATCCGGGCGACTTGGTCACGAACCGAAAGCATCTAAAGGTACGTAACAGATTCGTGGACGTGTGGACTTTGACGAAATTCAAATTGGTCGCGTGTGCGCGACGAATTTGATGCGTATCCGTCGAAATTTACCGTATCGGCCCCTTTGTAAATTTCTCAATTACTTTGTTCACGCTCGTCAGATCGAGACGAAACTTGCGCCAACAGGACCGTATCATTTTTCTGGTCCTGTATGCCAAGTTTGGTCCAATTCTGAGACAGTTGATCGGATCGCCGTTTTGTGGGCCTCACGTTCCGACTCAACGGTCGATTTTGTGTACGGTCCTCCGAAATCCAAATTTGGACATACGGTTGGGTTCGTATCAAAAAATTGGACCTGTTGACATATAGTTTGACAAGTTTAGAGACCATTGACTCTAGCACGCTTTTCGGTGCAAAACGGGTCCAACGGCGGACACTGTTGACTCAAAATTACCTTTTTGCCCCTGTGTCCAGAATTGGATTTAAGGACAGACAATCCTAGCTAATTTGACTATTCTGAGAATGTTGGTACTGTTTATTTCAGCATCTGAAGACTTCTGCATGTGTTGACTGATTGTGGCTCATTGAGTGGTATAGTATTATTGGTTTCACAGCTAAGGACCTCAGGCAAGTGCACTTTCTGATTGCTTTCGATTCATAGTAGTCTTTCCATTTCATGTCTATACATATATCTTGCTGCTTGTTGACACGCTCGTCATACGGAGT
This sequence comes from Iris pallida, assembly GCA_029216955.1. Lineage (NCBI taxonomy): Eukaryota > Viridiplantae > Streptophyta > Magnoliopsida > Asparagales > Iridaceae > Iris > Iris pallida. Next base: position 51,488 of record JANAVB010038747.1, on the reverse strand, counting down.
AGTCGGGAGGGAAAATATCTTAGTAGACATGTGGACTACCCAGAACTATCCCCCGTATCTTTCGTGGAGAATAGCAGCTGCACACGACACGTGCAGGGTACCTGATTTACCCCCTAGCCGTTCACATGTCGAAACGGATATTTCACACCACATAGGTAGTTGTCATTTATTTATTTTCCTTTTCTTCTCCATCGTGCCATGTCATCAGTTATCTTCCAGTTTTTATCTCTCATATGTTATTTTTATGTCTTGTTTATTCTATTGTGTTTTCGTATTGCCGTCGGTTTGTGTATGTAAAACCTCTAAATTTCTACTATTTTTTAAAAAATAAATTTGATACTGATTTTGTATTTTTGTATATTGTACATCACGTAGTTGCATTGTACGTCGCGCACAAAATTTTACTTTTCGTAATTGCTCGACTAGTACGACTATGTGCGAGCGTACATATTTTTAAAAAATATTTTTTCTATTTTTATAGTTTTGAAATAATATAGATAATAATTATTTTAGCTACCGTGCCTAAATTTTTAAGTTTATGATTTTAATTATGAAAAGCCTTTCATTTATACAGATATAATAATAAATAATTTTCCTATAAAATGGTATATTAGAAAAGTATATTTATGTAAATATTATTTGGACATACATATATATTTCCTAATTATTTATTAGTTTATTTTTAAATAATAATATAATTTTTGAAATTTTTATTATTATTATTTTTGGAAAATATATTTTGAAATTATTGTGGCGATTTAAATCTTGATTTGACTTTATGAATTTATTTAAATAGTTAAATTAATATATATATTTGAAATTTGATTGATTTTAAACTAAAGGATGGAATTTAATTAGATTTAAATTGATTTAGATTTGGATTGAAATTTATTGAATTTGATTTAAAATAAATAGAGGAATTATCTAAAGGGATTTGCAACTATCATAATCCTTATCTAAATAGTAGCTTCCACCTCCTATATAAGGAGAGGCTCATTATTCTCTATTCCATTATTTTTCTCCACCTACAAATGTGTTTGTGCATCGTGTCCGTGCACATCAAGCCATATCCATTCACTTCTTCTATTTTTTATCCAAATTTATTAATGTTCTCATTAAAGAAATTCTCTTTTTTCCTTCCATCTATTTTCTCTTATCACAAATTCTTACTATCCTTTTACCGATCAACCAAGTCCGTCTATCCTAGTAGTCCTTAAATTTCGAGTACGAAAATTTTCAAAGGTGGGTAGATTTGTAACTCATCTTCCCAAAATTATTATTTTTTAAATTATATCTATATTTTAATTTCGTGTTTAAAAGTATTTTTTGTAGAAATTTTGTAAAAGATATTTTATGATTACTTTTGTTACCAAAAACTAGTTTTAAATTAATGGTTTGAAATAATGTTTCTAAAAAAAATGTTCTCGAATTTTTATTTGAAATATAAAATATGTTTTTATTATTTTTGGTCTTCTAAAAATTGGTTTTAAAAAAATGAGCGATAAAAGATTTTTTTTTTTGTCTATTTATTTTTAAATAACGATTTGGATTTATAAAAGTAACTTTTATAATATTTAATGACATCGAGTATTATTTTGATATGTTAATCAGTTATTTGATTATATTTGAATTTATTTAAATTATCTTGATGGTTATCAACTATACTTTAAATTATGTTGATAATTTAAATATTGTTTAAAATACTTACGATGACTAATTGGAGCATTACGATTTGTCTAGTCTAGATTTGAAATGTTATTTGATTAAATGATTTATTTATTATTTGATTTAAATTATTTTGATAAAGATTAGATATTATTTTAAAGTTATTATGTTGAGTTTGATTTGGATTTGGATTCATATGATTTGAATTATTTGATAATATAGAATAATACTTAAACTTATTATGGTGATCATTTAAAGGATTGCAATCAAATTGATTTATTTTTTTTAAATAATTTATTTGATTTAAATTTATGGGAAGATTTATCCATTAAAAATTCTTATCCTATTGGAATCATATCTAGCATTAATTAGATCATTTTTTATTTAAATCAAATCCTATCTAATTTAGGAGATAAATTTGAAATAAATACCTATATAAACCCAATACATCCCCCTTCTGTCAGCCATAATTCGAAATTATTTTTAGTCCAATAGAAACTCTAAAATTCGTCATTAGAATTCAGCCCCGCTTTTTAGCACCGAGAGCAACTTGGAACGATGATATCTCCTAGCTCCGAACTCCGTTTTGCCTCCAGTTTTTTTAAAAGAAGTGTATCGAGGTAAGGTTTCCAAAAACATATTTTAATAGACAAAATTCATTCTGTAGATTTCTACAAAACTGTTTGAGTATCTAGTGTCCCAAAAATAAACGTGTTTCAGTATTTTTGCGATTTCGGGAGATTCCGGAAACAAAAATACGATCCGTTTAGTTTTTCGAAAAGCTAATATGAAAACCTATACCATATCCTAACTTTAGAATTTATTAAATAAATGTAATAGGTGCAGTATTAATTATAATTAGATAATAGACTATTTTCAGCATCTGAAGTTGTTCCTGCACCTTCCTCTTTGTGCGCTGTTGTTGATTCGTCGCCAGGACATCATCTTACCTCACTCGGACATCAGGCAAGACACCTTGCCTTTACTGTTTAATTTCTTGCTCAATATCATGCATATTTTATTTCTTGTTCTTTCAAAACCATATGTAGTTGCAAATTATTATACTTTAGTTTTCTTTATGCACTTGGCCTAGAGTTAAGGGACCACCTTTGTTTGTGTCGCATTCATTGACTCGACACATGTGTGCCACGATGTCATGCATCTCATATAGATTCGGACTTGTGTACTGACCGTACATCGGTGCGTACAGGACGAGCGTTAGGATATAACTGCTAATATAGTTGTCTAGAAGACTTAGCGGTTATTAGAAATATCGTGGTGTGAATTCAGCACGAGTAGTGCATGGGGAGGGTGAAGACAGTTATTAGGCGCAGGGGCTTTCAAACATTTTCTTTTCTCTAGCTGCCATTTGTGACTCAGCCGAGAGCTAGTGTGCCGTGCACTTATTTACTTTTCTCTAGATGCCACTAGTGCCTCGGTTGAAACACAAATGTGCCGTGCATTTAATTTCCTCTAGTTGTCGTTAGTGACTCACCCAAGAGCTAGTGGTCGTGCATTTATTTTTCTCTAGATGTCCCTTAGCTCTCACTCGAGTGCTAATGGGCCGTGCATTTACTTTTCTCTAGACGCCACTAGTGCCTTGGTTGAAACGCTAACGCACCGTGTTTCTAGTCTCGAGAGCCCTTGTGTGGAACGTTGTCTTCAAAGTGCATTTTCACATAGAATGGTTAAGGACCTTTATTTGTTTAGTCATATATATACTTTTATGTTGAGCTTCTATTATTCAGTTATTGGCATGATATTATGTGTCTTGTTACGTCCCTTTGAGGACCTGGTTATCTCGCCAGGTGTGTGCTCTTGTCTTACGCAGGTATTCTAGCTCTAGCCGTGATCATCGCTATATCTTCGAGGATGATTGCAATTGGATCGTCTTCGCTTCGCTCGCCAAACTTATTTTATTTTTCATGTATTTCGTCCTTTGCTTGTTGGTAGTGGATTTGTCTCCGCCCAACATAATGTACAAATACATTTCCATAGATGATTATATGAATTCTTTATTTTTCTTTATTTGTGGATGAGATTAGTTGTTATGGTTTCTACTTCATATTACAGCTTATGTATACATACAAGGCCATGTACTTCGTATGTATACAGCTGGCATGTCTACGTTCCTAGTCCTACGTATTTTGGGACTGGGGTGTTACATATTTTTGTGGTAGCCCATGCAGCTCTAGATAAATTGTTTGGTTACTTTACCGTACCAAGCAAGCCTGCGTATAGGATTAGAAGTTTAGGATCTCATCCACATACTTGACCTCTTTCCTCGATCCCATATTTGAATTACCGTTCGACTCATCAATTGCATCTTGCTTGATTCCTCCTATCATTATTCTTATCTTCCCTTCGTGTTTGCTAGAGATTGACCCTACTAGTTAGATATCCCAAACACTATTAGTTTAATTCTTTTAAGTTGGGTAGAATGCTTTATGACCTAGTAATCCCTTTGTCCTTGTGACCTATATTAGTAAGTTCACTTAGATTCTAGAATTTAGAGGACCCTAACCCATCTAGTCAACCAAGAACTTGGACAAGAAGACTATAGGACGACTGTATAAAGACCATCACAGGACATGACTTAGATCCTTTAGAAGTTCGACTATACTCCCTCTAAATTTTAAACTCTCGTGCCTATATTTTTACTATCTAGACTAATGATGCTAATGTAGCCTAGTTTTTGCAAGCTAAATTCTTTATCAAGCTTGTTCATGACATATGTTATTGGAGGCCTCCGCTAACGTATTGTCTACTCAGAACCGGTGCATGATGGTGTAACGCTCCAGTCCCAAAATACGTAGGACTAGGAACGTAGACATGCCAGCTGTATTCATACGAAGTATACTCCAATATATGGAAGCCTCGTATAAATACATAAGCTGTAAAATGCAGTAAAACCACAACTAATCTCATCCACACAGAATAAATGAATAAAGATCATAAAATGAGAATGAATTTGTCTTGATACAATATGTTGGGCGGAGACAAATCTACTACCAACAAAATAAGGAAAAGTACATAGAAAATGAAATGAGTGGCGAGCGAAGCGAAGACGATCCAAGTGCAATCATCCTCGACGAAATAGCGATGATCACGGCTAAAGCTAAAGCACCTGCGAAAAGACAAGAGCACACACCTGAGGAGCTAACCAGGTCCTCAGAGGGACGTAACAAGACACATAATAACATGCCATATAAACTGAATAAATATTGCTCAAATAAATAAGTAAATCGAATTATAACATGGTCCAATACGCACCTACTGAACGAGCGTACCATCCCCCCAACCAAACAAGGACAGGAGATGGTAAACTAATTCACGGTAACGTATCTTCCCATGCTATGAATCCAATATGGTATCCGTACCCCAACAAGGTTCAATACCTTCTCATCGAAGTAGTAAGTCACACCTATAACCAAACAAGGACAAGATATGACGAACTAATCCGCGACAAGTTATTGTTCCAAGCCACGGTCAGATACAAGTACCCAAACCAAAAGTACTCGTACCTAACGGATAGGGTAGCCTACCGTTCTAAGTGAAATATAGTTAAGAACAATCCTTCCTGCACATGGGCCCTGGCTGAATAGGATCGGCGTAGTCCCCCTTGGGCACCAGAGGCCCCATCAGTAAGAGCATGACGTTCCACAGAATCGTCAGTGGCCGTCAGTAATCTTGGGTCATCAACCCCGTATCTCCAGTGGAGAGTCCGGGTCACAAGGGAAAGTGCATCGAAGTCCATACGCTAAGGAATTGTCCTCCCCGCCCGATGCCTACTATGTTGTATCCACAACACAAACCACTATAACCGCTAAGTCAACTAGCATGCAATTCTATTAGCGGTTATTCCTATCGCACGGCTTGTACGTACTGGTGGCCAGCCAATCACGCACTTCCATGTCCTACATGCGACACACAACTTCGTGTTACAACGTGTCAAGGCCAATGAATGCAACACCCAAGGTGGTCCCTTAAATCTAGGTTTAATTTGTAAGAAAATAATACACAGCAGGAAATATAATGAACAGTAAGTTCTAACAGTTATGCCATGTATCACAGTTTATTTTGTATAAAGAAAATAAATAATGCATGAAATATGAGCTAAAATAATTAAAAAGCGAATGGCAAGGTGTCTTGCCTGGTAGAGCGCCTGGTGTGCTGCGATAATCACGGTGGCATGAACTGCGTCTTTGGTGTAACAACTACACAAGGGGACCTCTGATGGTGGCACGGATCGTGTCATTGAGTCCGGAAGGGTCAAATTAGTTAGGGATGATATAAGGAAGTTCGAAATTCGCAAGAAGATAGAAAAGTTTTGGCTTAGCAATGGATGAGAATAGATTTACGAAGAAAATAATAATTATATATATATATATATATATATATATATATATATATATATATATATATATATATATATATATATATATATATATATATATATATATATATATATATCTTGGAAAATATTTATTATATACTATTTGGAAAACTTTCTATAGTACTAAAACTATATATTTGTTGGTCAAAAATATTTTCAGGTAACTACTCGAAAATATATAAAATAGTTATTTTAGTGCTAAAAACCCAATTTAATCAAAGTAGGCTTTTAGAGCTATATTTAAGAATAATAATAATATACTATTTAAAGGGTGTCTAAACCAGTTTTTTTTTTGAAAGTATTTCTAACCCATCAAACCAAAAACTATAACTTGATCAAATATAAATACATATAAGTCATAGATAATATTTTAGCGATAAAAACTACTTTTGAAACTAGCTTAAAAATATTTGTAAAAATTTTAAAATATTAATAATAATATTGTCAAAAACCAATATTAATAATAATAGTAATAGTAATAATATGATTACATAATACATAATGCAATAAGCAACACTCATACGAAAACAATAAAAATATATAAAAATCCAAATAAAATATCTTTAAACAGAAAATGAAAATAAATAAATAATAAAAAAAGAAAAGGGAAGCTGTTCTCTTTCGAGAGAACAGTGAAGGTGTTTTTTAAGAAATCGAAAAAAAAGAGAGAGAAAGAGAATTGGAAGAGGGAGAGGGTTGGCGGAGGAGCGAAGCGGGCGGCGGACATCAGCCGACCTGTCGGCGGAGGAGAAAGGGGCTCCGGCGAGAGGAGGAGCGGGAGAGGAAGGTGGTTCGTCGGGCTCTGGCGGCGCTGACGGGAAGAAGGGGGTTTCGACTGGGAAAAGAGGGGCCAGGCTCGTCGGAGTAGCCCCGGCGAGGTGGAGGCTGGACGGATCCGCGGGGAGTTGAGCGTCGGATCTCGGCGAGAGGGGTTTTGGGGCTACGGACGGAGCTCACGGCGGAAGGGAGGTACGGCGGGCCAGAGGGGTCGAGGCGCGCTCAGTGGTGACGCATCCAGGCGGTGGCGCGCTGGAGCAGGCGGTCGTGGCTCGCCGTCCACCGGCGGAGGTGAGTTTATTTAAGGTTTTTATTTTGCTGGGTTTTCCTTTGGTCGCCGACGGTTTGCGCCGGTGACGATGGTGGTGGTGGTTGGGTTTCCGGGGTGATCGGCCACTGGCCAGGCTCTGTGGTCGTGGTGGTGATCGGGGGGTTTTGGTGGCGATGGGGTTCGGGAAGGTCCTGCCGCGGTGGTGGTACGGTGATGTCGGGTCTGGGTGGTGGTGATGGTAGTTGTGGTTATGGCGGGGTGGCTGATTGGGTCAGCGATGGTCAGAGACAGTGTAGTTGGGAGGAGGACAGTTCGCCGGTGGGTCGGGTCTGCCAGTGGTAGAACGAGGAGGCGGTTGGTGATACCGTGGGTGCGGGAGGTGGAAGTCGATGACGAAGATGACGCTGGTCGGAGATGGCAGCATAGGATTAGGGCTAGGGATTTGGATGTTTGCCGTGTCGGAATTGTCGACACGGGGGAGAGGATTTAATGTACATGTAAAAATATATGGAATAAGAAATTGGATGGACACAGACACGATGCACGTAGATTTGTGGAGAAAAATTGTGGAGAAAATATTGGAGGAGTACCTGCTTATTTATAGGATGTGGGAATTCCCAATTGGATAGGAACTAGGAATAGTTTAAACCTAAAATAGATAATCCGTAATTTAATTTAAATCAATTTAAACCCAAATCCAATCCAAATCCAATCCAAATCCAATTAAATTTATTTAAATTCCCTTAGTTTAAAATCAAATCAATAAATCAAATTTTAATTATTTAATAATTTAAATAAATATATTGATTCAAATTAAGGTTTAAATTGCCACCATAATTTTGAAATATACTTTTCCAAAAAATACTATAATAATAATTTCGAAAATTACATTATTAATTGTCAAAATAAAATAATAATTAAGTACGAAATATGTATGCACAAATATTATTTACAAAAATATACTTTTCTAGCATACCCTTTTATTAGAATATATTTTATTAATATAACTGTCTAAAAAGGCATTTAAAAAATATAAATATAAATTTTGAATTTTTGATAGCTAAAAATAATTATTATATATATTTTCTTGAAACAATAAAAATAGGAAACATATTTTTCCAAAAATATGTACGCTCGCACATATTCGCACTCGTCGAGCAATCACGAAAAATAAAATTTTGTGCGCGACGTACAATACGACTACGCATCGTACAAATACAAATTAAAAATTGGTACCAAATTTAATAAAAAATAGTAGAAATTTAGGGGTTTTACATCCTACCCAACTTAAAAAAATTTCGTCCTCGAAATTAAGAATTAGTAGGGTGTGAGAGGACACAAGGGGGTATCAATGGGGATACAACGATGATAATGTTTTCACAAAATCATGTCGTAAGAAATCACGATCTAGATCGTAGAAAAACAATACAGTATGGTTATGGGTAATGAATGAGGGTCACGATTAAGAGAACGAAATTGATTCGCTTTAATTAAGCAATTAGAGGGTCTTGATAGGGCCGAGTAGTTTGGGATGAAGATATAGCAACATCGAGTGGGAGTGGTCATAGCCGATGGGAAGGTTAGAGAAAGTTCTAGTATGACGTCTTCGTCCTCCTAAAATAGGTGAGGGCGAAGCAATAAAGAGTTTGAAGACGATGATATCGAATACGAATATGTGGTTCAAAGACGACCGAATAATTTCAAAAGAATTGTCAAGGCAGTCGTGGATGGGATTCTAAAGGCCAGTTTAATTAAGTTCCATCCACGTAGAATAGTAGATAAAAGCGAACCAAAGTGCACTCGGTTGATCAGACCATCATGCACCGGTTCTGAGTAGACAATACGTTAGTGAGCGGCCGCTCAATAGCATAAGTCATGGACAAACTCGATAAATGGATGAGTTTGCAAAACTAGATTATAGTTGCAACATTAGTCAAAGTGGTAAAAACATAGGCACGAGAGATTTAGATTAAAAGAAGGTAGAATTATTCTAAGTCATACGGTTGTCCTATAGTCTTCTTGTCCAAGTCCTTGGTTGGCTAGAAGGGTTAGGTCCTCTAGATTCTAGGATCTAAATAAGCTTGCAGTAGGAGCGTAAAAAGTGCTTCAAATAAAGAGTCATCTCATTCATAAGTGATTGGTTTTTACGCCTAGCAGAGCGGGTAATCTCTTTACGCCCAAGACTAGGCTAATCAATTTACGCTTAAGCAGGCTGATCATTTTACGCTTGGGTCTACACCTATGATTTTATGCCAAGGACAGAGCAACCTCTTTTACGCTGGACAAAGCTGTCAAATCTCGCATTTAATACAAACTCTGACATGTAGATATTAATGATGGCATATATCACAAAAGGATTTGTCTTTACACAGAGACCAATGTTGTCGTTTAGTGTGTGGATTGAGCTACTTTACGCTCATACTACGGCTTCTTTTACGCACGAAGATTATACGAGCCTTTACGCTCAACAGTCGACGTGTGCGTAAAGTCTATTTGAGCTACTTTTACGCTCAAGGTTATTTAATAACTACTTTACGCGGGAAGTCTATGTCAAGGCTATTTTATGCCAAATCCACTGCTTTACGCTCAGAGTACATTGGACTATTTTTACGCCCTATTCTCTTCCACCAGTTTGGAACGTGGTTTGCTTACGTGGCTTTCATGCCACTCTTTTCGAAGAACGTGTGTACATGCATCCTATCCTTACTGAAGTGATGGGACACACGTCAATATATGCAGAGGATGGCTTCGATCATGGGTGGCAGTTGTTAGCGTAAAGATGGAACTTTTGCTGAGTTTTTACGCACAAGAGCCCAAGTCTATAAATAGACTTATTTTTCTCATAACAAGGACGGAGATGGACAGAGAGATAGGAGAGAATACAGAGATCAGAACTTCGAGATTTTGATTCTCCGGAGCATTCTTCTTCAACTTTTCTTTCAGAACAGAGTGAAGCAAAGCAGGAAAGCATTCGGCCTCGCCATCAGTGCCCAAGTACGTCGATACCTTTCTGGTGACTTAGTTCTTCCAAGTTGTTCTACTTCAAGCAGTGATCTTCATCATCATCATATAGTCCAAGGAACAAAGTGATCATTTACAGATCAGACTTCCATAGCAATACTTTTCCAGAATCAAATTTATACTTCTTGTACTTTTTTTTCGTTTTATTTTCAAAATCCAACTTTTGTTTGGCATTTTTGTTAAGTGAAACAAAATGGCGACTCTGCTGGGGACGACCTTCTCCTCTAACGAGGAGGCGATTGCTCAATATGATGATGTTTTGGTCGGTTCGACCAAGAAGACTCTGGTTGTGCACTTCGACCAGACTGCCTATGAAGAAATGCTCCGAACTGGGGGTGGTTCTCGCCACTCCAATGTTCAAAAGTCTCGCAAAGCACAAAAAGTTTGGATTCCCAAATCCAAAGTGGTTTCTGATCTCTCTGTTGCTTCTGATGACAAGGGAATTCTTCCCACTCCTGTCGTAGGGGCTCCCGTTCGTAACGAGGCAGTCCTTACTTCAGAGTTGCACTCAAAGTGTGACGATTTATCTCCCGTTTGTAACGGTGAAGATAATCAGGTTTCACGCCCACTGCGTAAGAATCAAGTTTTACACTCAGTGGGTAAGAACCAAATTTTATGCTCAGTACATAAGAATGAATCTCCCATTCGTAATGGGGCAGACTCTAAAGTTTATGCTTCTGAGTGTAAGAATCAGTCTCCCGTCGGTGACGTGGTAGGCCCAAATAAATTACGCTCCTCGCGTAAAGCAAAATCTTCCGTCTGTGATGTGGTAGATAATCAATTTTTACGCTCCACGCGTAAAGGTAAGTCTCCTGTCTTTGACAGTGTAGATAAAATTTATAACGATGTTTGCACATCTAATGTGAATGTACTTAAACGTGTGCAGCATAAAAATATTGTTGGTAAAGCTTCTGTCCTACACCAACAACCTTCTTATACTGCTTTACGCAAAGTACCAAACTTACAAATTACACGCCATAAAAATGGAGTCCTTCGTGCTAAATCTCAAGATTTACGCACACAACTCCAAACGCGTAAAAATATACAGTTTGGTTCTGCGAATGCAGCCAGTAATCTTCTTTATACACAAGGGAGTAAACGTTTTTCTACCCCAAATGTAATAAAGAAGAATACTCCATCTGTTCCTTCTGATTTACGTGAATTGCTAATGCAAAAACGTAAGAACAGACAATCTCCGGTAATATTCCCCTAAGAAAAACATCATTGTGAATATCACCAGGTTGTGATCAACTGTTGTTGTTCGGCTTCAAAACGGTCAATTTTTGATCGTTTAAGTTTTAACTCGCCTCAACATCAAGCTAAAGACCAAGAACATGAGCTGTCATATGTGTCAGTCAACATGGCATCTCATACTAACAGAGGACGACATCCAAGACGGAATATGTCCTAAACTCCAGGTCAACAACAGTTCAACAGGCTTCTTGATTCCTTTGAAGGAGTATATCAGAATATTCGATCAAGAAGACAGACAATTGTAGACTTCTGATTCAGAAGCTGGGGGTACTCAATCTTTTGAGTCTGATACCGATAGTGTGGATTCATACTTCTATACTAATCCCTCTATATCTTCAAGAGAGGTTGAATCCTACGCTGTTGGAGATGAACCAGAGACGTCATCTGCTAATACGGAATAACGTCTCACTGCCGTGGAGCAATCATTGAAAGACATGCTTAACATGGTGCAAAGCATGCATCAGATAATTTTGAATCAGCAAACTGCTCAACCTACAGTAATAACTCCGGTACCAGTAGCAGCACAAACTCAAGATAGTCAAGGGGCTGATATACCTTTGAATATTCAAGAGCCTGCTGTTAATCAAAATTCCGCATCTCCAGATTCCATCATTCCAGAAGATGTACCACCTCCAGTGGGGGTTATGGTACATCCAACGAATATTCAATCAAATGTGCTGCCTCAAACCAGTGAAGCCATTCAAGCAGTGCGTGAACTCAAAGCACAGTTTGAAGTTTTGAGGCACAAAGATCAGCTCCAGAGGTTAAGGATTAAGCAACCTTATCCTCCTCATTGGAATGATGTACCCTTTCCACTGAAGTTCAAGCCACAATCCATGGTTTTATTCGATGAAAAAGCATCTCCCAGTCAATATATCAATTACTTTGATATTATGACTGTACACTTGCAGAAAAATGATGCTCTTCTCACTCGAGTGTTCATCGGGTGCCTGACGAGTTCAGCTTACGACTGGTATCGTAGCTTACCCGATAACTCTATTTCGTCTTTTGACGAATTCAAGGCAATGTTTCTCTCCCGCTTCTATGAAGGAGGTATGGACATGAACATGTCCTCCTTGATAGAAATCAAATAAAAGGAGAAAGAAGATACTCAAACTTTCATTGAACGTTTCCGACAGGCTACTCTAAAGATGCCTCCTGGTATGCCAGATTCAGCATTGATTGATACATACAAGATAAATTTGCGACCATCCATTGCTGTCTTCACAGGTTCCCAATTCACAGATTGGGCTTCGTTTATTATAGCAGCAGTTTCTGCCGAGACTGGTAGGTTGGCTCGTGAACACAGGATGATATTCGCTTCAGAAGATAAAGGGAAGAAAAGTAATCCTGGTAATAATCCTGGCAATCGTAATGTGAAAGAAAAAGATACTCTTATGGTCAATCTTTCCAAGAACAAAATGACGCCAAATAATCAGGAATCTTCCAGGCCAAAGGAAGAATACTCTTTTGACGAAAGTGATATCCTAGGAATATTTCAATATCTGGTGAAAAGTGGTAAACTTCAGATTCCAGAGCCAAAAAGGCCTAATGAGGTGAATCTGACTGACAATCCTAAATATTGTATCTATCATAGATACATTAATCATCCTACCAGTGCTTGCTATGTCTTGAAAAAGAAGATCCAAGAGCTGATAAATGGTGGCGCTATCGCTTTAACCAATGATGACCATACGGTTACAACCAATATGGTTTCTCTTCAGTTCGGGGATTTTCCTCCACAGCAAGTCCCAGATGGAATTATCCCAATTCCGAAGGCGACGATGAAGATCGTGAATATCCCGCCTGCCAGGGAAGAAAATACAGGATTGCTGCCGCTCACATTGAAGAATGGTGAAATCATGTGGGTACATCCTGACTTAGTACCTGAGTTGGAAAATGAAGGTAAAACTTTAAAATCCAAGAAAAGTAAGAAAGTCAAAACCTGTAACATAATTTCTTATGTTATTCCAAATCCTGATAACCTGGATCATCTATGGGATGGCCTTCCTCTAGAAGATAGACTGAAAGGACTAAACATCTGTCCTCCAAGTCTAGCTCCTCCTACCAAGCTCAAGCTTACTCATCAGCAGTGGCTAGCCATGAATAGTGTTCCTTTATACCGGGCACAACAAGTCTTTGCTGCTTATGAAAAAGCTCCAACAGGGATTTCTCCTCGTATCCCGAATCCTTCTCCTTCCTTAACTACAGAGACGTCTATGCTTCATTCTCCTGTAGTTGCAGATGTTTCTTCCTCTTCTTGTGCTGAAACACCTGTCCAAAGTTCACTGCCTATCCACTTGTATAGTCAGCAATCTGTCCTTCTCATGAGGAAGATGGGTTACGACTTTCAAAAGACAGAAGGTTTGAATTATGATAAAGGAATACGTCTTTCTTTACAAATTCAAAATCAGAATTCTACTGCTGGATTGGGTTCTGAAGTTCCTCGTAACAACCCTCATAAGAAGAAGGCTAAGGGAAGAAAGACTAAATCCTGTAATATGGTACTTTCTTCTCCTGAGTCTGAAGAAGAAACTTTTGCTGGTACAAGATCTGGAAAAGAGTACCACAAAGACTATGAGAGATCCTCCAAAGAAGCAGAAGATGTAGTGGAAACTCTACCAGTTCAACCTTCTCCTGTTCCTGTTAAACCGTCTATGGTTGAAAAGGGGAAACAGAAGGCAGTATGCTTTGATATCCCATTGAAGTCTGCTTCCAGTCAGGGGGTGGTGATGAAGCCTTACAAGTTTGACATTCTAGCTCAGTTAGCCAATACTCCGGCTAGACTATCTATATTTGAACTGCTTCCAGAGAAAGCAGAGAGACTTTGAGCGAAGCTTTACTTCAAGCAGATTCATGCTTGGCTCAACTCATGACTCCTGATAATATACCAGTGTCATGTCCGCAATGTCATAGTGTGATGGAAGCAATTCCCAACATCACCTTTACATAAGAGGATATGCTATTGAAACACAACAAGCATGATAGGCCTCTGTGCTACACTGGATATATCGGATCCACTGAAATTGACAGGATTTATATTGATCCTGGGTCTTCAATTAGTATAATTCTTCAGAGTATGCTAAGACCCCTGAGGATTCCTACTAGTGAGCTGACTTACACTAGTACTACGATAGTCGGTTTTAACTCTGGCAAGAGCAAACCACTGGGGAAGATTCATCTGCAGATTCAGATTGGTGATCTTCGAACTATGGTAACTTTCTATGTTATCAACTCGGACGTATCCTACAATATTCTTCTTGGAAGACCGTGGATTCATGAGCACAATATTGTGCCTTCAACTCTTCACCAATGTTTCAAATATGTGGACTCCCAAGGAGTTGTGAAAACTGAGTTTGCTGATATTAATCCGTTCAAGGGTGTCGAAGCCTACTTCTCTGATTCAAGGTTTTATAAACAAGAGCATGTGAAAGATATATCAGACATGGTTGAAGATCAATCATCATCTGAGGATCAGTCTATTAATGAAGATCCGCCAGAGGAGCAACCTTTGAAGATCATAGTCAAGGGACGAATTCAATCCCAACCTATCAATGATCAACCTTTGATAATCAAGGTTAAAGGAAGAACTCAAAATTCATCTGAGGGATCAATAAATATTCCTGCTAAGAGCCAAGTTCAACCTTTTATGATCAAGGTTAAAGGGCGTACTTCTTGTACGAATGATCCAGAATCACCATTGATTGTCAATCTTGGCAAATCTACGCAGAAGACGGATGATGGTCCACTGTTGATTAATCCGAAGCGTAGCAATCAGATTGTAAATGATGTAAATATTGATCATTCTGTACTTTTTAATATCAATGAAGATTTCCTGTTCGAGTATATGGCTGTCAAGTTTATTGAGAGAATGACTTTATCTTCTGATAATCAAAGTCATCAATATAAAGACAACATAGAACCGGAAGAAACTTTATACATTGATCATAAGGAGAATTCTTTTCCTTCTCATGTCGATGTCGAACCTTATGCTCAAAAGTTCTTGACATCTTCTCCCTATCTGTTTCCTGTAGCCGCTTCATCACGAGCTTGCGTAACTTTCAGACGTCACGAAGAATCCTATTTCGTGGTTCCGTCTGATAAGAAAAACAAACGCCAAATTGTGTTTGGCCTGGCTAGAAATATCCCTGTTACTCAGACAGATAATCTGAAGGATAAAGATAAAGGAAGAATCCGAATTGACAAATACAGTCAACAATCTATCAAGATCATCCAGAACATGGGGTATGATTTAAAGACTATGCAAGGTCTCAATCAGGGCAAGGGCAGATGACTACCATTATGTGGTAATCTGTTTTACCAAAAGACTCATCATGGGTTGGGATATGATCCGTCCCACATGTTTAATAACGATATACAAGAAGAATTATCTTCTAGCTCTTCGTAATCATCAGATTCGGAAGAAATTCTATTCATCGAATCCGATATGTCTCGTTCCTCATATTGTGAATCTGGGCAAATATTCTCAGTCAATATGGTTCAAGCCGATGATGAATCAGAGCCATTTAAGAATGATCCTTAGGCTCAACAGATGGATACTCAATGGGAACTTCGTTTTGAACAGCGACAGCCACCTACAGAAGATGAGGTTATCCAGATTGATGTTGGAGATGGAATTACGTCCAAATCAATATTCATCAGTAAGAATCTTTCTGAAGATGAAAAGGAAGAGCTGATAAAACTTATCAAAGATTACATTGACATCTTTGCATGGAGTTATGAGGATATGCCAGGGCTAGATCCTAAAGTTGCTACTCATAAACTCAACATTTTGCCTAATGTCAAGCCTGTAAAACAACAGCAATGACGCTTTAGACCAGATATGATGGATGCAATTGAAGCAGAAGTCAAAAAGCTGATTACATGTGGCTTTGTTCGTGAAGAACAACACCCAGATTGGGTGGCCAATATTGTTTCTGTTATGAAGAAGAATGAAAAGTCTGAGTTTGTATAGATTACCGAGATCTTAATATGGCTTGTCCAAAGGACGAATTTTTACTTCCCATTACTGATGTCATGATAGACAATACATGCGGTTTTGAACGTATGTCTTTCATGGACGGATTCTCAGGATACAACCAGATCAAGATGCATCCAGAAGATGAGAAGCATACATCTTTTCGAACACCCCTTGGGGTTTACTGCTATACGGTTATGCCGTTTGGTCTTAAAAATGCCGGTGCCACATATCAACGGGCTATGAACAATATCTTTCAAGAACATCTACGAAAAATAGTTGAATACTACGTAGATGACATTGCTGTTAAAAGTCGGTCAAAGAATGATCACATTCAGGACTTGAAGACAGTATTTGAATTGATGCGCCAACATCAATTGAAAATGAACCCTACTAAGTCTTTCTTAGGGGTTTCTAGTGGCAAGTTTTTAGGATTTGTCATTACCTCTCAAGGTATCCATGTTGATCCTGATAAGGTTAAAGCAATTCTTGAAATGCGTCCTCCTCGTAATCTGAAAGAACTCCGTGGCTTTCAGGGCCTTATTGCTTATATCAGAAGATTTATATCTAATCTTTCTGGGAGATGTCAACCTTTCTTCCGTCTATTAAAGAAAGGGATATCTTTCGTCTGGGATGAAGCGTGTCAAAAAGCCTTCAATGACATTAAGCAATATCTTACAAACCCGTCTGTTCTGGTACCTCCGGTGATAGGAAGACCATTTTTGCTATATGTTCGAGCCTTGGATCATTCACTTGGCGCTCTTCTGGCACAGAAAAGTGATATGGATCATGAACAAGCAATATATTATCTGAGCAGAATGATGGTCGGAGCTGAACACAGATATATACTCCTGTGGAAAAGGAATGTCTAGCTTTGGTTTTTGCCGTCCAAAAGACAAGGCATTATGTCACTGGACAGACTATTCATGTCATCTCCAGAATAAATCCCATTCGGGTATTGATGAGAAAACCGAGCATTCTTAATTCCAGGTTAGCTACCTGGGCGATGTTGCTCACTCCTTATGACATGATTTATGTGCCTCAAAAATCAGTGAAGGGCCAAGCGTTAACTGATTTCTTAGCTGCTCATCCTATACCTGAAACTTCGAAGTTATATGAAGACATTCCAGACGAAGTAGTGGATTGTAACATGACTTTGAAGAATGATATATGGCAATTATATTTTGATGGAGCATCACGAGTGGGACCTAAAGGCAATATTGTCTCTGGGGTAGGAATTGTCTTGGTTTCTCCTGACAAAATGGTCATATACCGTGCCTATTCTCTTAATGAGCCATGCTCTAACAATGTAGCAGAATATAATGCTCTATTGATTGGTCTCCAAGTAGCAAAACAATTGGATATTGAATTCTTAGAGGCTTATGGAGATTCTCAATTGATCGTTAATCAAGTTAGAGGGACTTATGAAGTCAGAAATCCTGATCTCATCCCCTATCATCAGGTGGCAGTCGAGTTGGTCCTATCATTCAAAGGATTCTTCATTGAATTTGTACCACGTTCTCAGAATGTGGAGGCTGATGCTCTTGCCAGCTTAGCTGCAGACTTGGCTGTCCAAATCCGAAGGCAAAATATAATTACTTTGTTAGACCGAGACTTGTTCTGTGTGAAGAGTAATCTGCATATTGAACAAAGTTATGTTACAGAGGCAAGTTCCCAGCAGAAAGATTGGAGAACTCCATTCATTGATTATGCAGTTCATGGGATTTTGCCTGAAGATCCTAAAGAAGCTGCATCAATTAAGAGACGATCGTTTCGATTCTATTATGATTCGTCTTTATATATGCTATATCGTCGTTCATATGATGGACTCTTGCTGCGCTGTCTCTCAGAAAGTGAAGCCAAACAAATACTGCGTGAGGCTCATGATGGTGTCTGTGGTACTCATCAACCGGGTCTAAAGTTGCAAGATCGCATTCGAAGAATGGGGTATTATTGGCCCTCTATGATAGCAGATGCTGTAGACTATGCCAGAAGATGTAAAGCATGTCAGATTCATGCTGATTTTATTCATCAACCATCTGAATTTCTATATCCTACAGCAGCCTCTTGGCCCTTCGAAGCTTGGGGTATGGACATCATTGGTCCTATTAACCCTCCTTCTGTCAAAGGACATCGGTTTCATTAAACATCTAATATAATCAGCTTCATTAAACATCATGTCATTTATCGCTTCGGAATTTCTCGACGAATAATTCATGACAATGGACCACAATTTGCCAGTCAAACATTTTATCGATTCTGTGACAAGAATCGAATTCAGAATTTCGCTTCTACGGCTTATAATCCAGCTGCTAATGGTTTAGCTGAAGCTTTCAATAAGACAATCATTAAACTTCTCAAAAAGTTTGTCTCTTCTAATAAACGTGATTGGAATGAGAAACTTGGAGAATATTTATGGGCTTATCGAACGACAGTCCGGACTCCTACTGGTTTTACACCATTCTCATTGGTTTATGGATGCGAAGCTGTTCTCCCATTGGAAATCCAGATCCCTTCTCTACGAATAGCCATTGCTAATGGCTCACTACAGAGAATAATGATCGCTTACGACTCCAGGAACTTGAAGGATTGGATGAGAAGCGTCTTCAAGCACAACAGCACATTGAACTATATCAAGCCCGCATATCTCGAACTTTCAATTGTAAAGTTAAAGAGAGGGTATTCAAAGTTGGCGAACTTGTAATAGCTGTTCGGAGACTGATGGTAATGACTCATAAAAG
This sequence comes from Iris pallida, assembly GCA_029216955.1. Classification (NCBI taxonomy): domain Eukaryota; kingdom Viridiplantae; phylum Streptophyta; class Magnoliopsida; order Asparagales; family Iridaceae; genus Iris; species Iris pallida. The sequence continues at coordinate 32,385 of JANAVB010038747.1, read as the reverse complement.
TAAAGGGAAATTCCAAGCAAAATGGGAAGGCCCTTATGTAATTGAGTCCGTGTTTTCCAATGGCGCCTATCGATTATCAAAGCCCAATGGAGATCTGCTCATGATGCCAATCAATGACAACTTTCTTAAGAAATACTATGTATGAAAAAAAAGGATAAAAATAAAGTTCCTTTTATTATTTTTGTTTGAAACAAAAGACTAAGGACGAGGGCCACTCCCTTCGTTATTGAATACATAGTCGGCCAATGCATAGAAGGCGTCGTTTCCTGAACTCATGAAAAATGTGCAGACAGCCATCCTCGACGCTTCTTCTTCAGGAGTTTTCCCTGGCTCTACTAAAAAAGCAAGGATTCTTCGGGGGGCTTGGGCGTAGAAGAGCTTCCACCTATTTCGGTTGAGCCTGATGAGCCTGATACAGGGGGCTCAACGGGGAACGTCTCAATGATGCCCTCGATTTTCCGGGGGACTTTATTCTTTCGCCGTACATCCTCGGAAGACATTTCAAATAGAGGAGGAGAAATAAGAATGAAGGGTTACAAGCAATTCTCACCTATTTATAGAGGAAGATTACTAATGAACTAGTCTCTGAAATTGAAAACGACTTTTCATTTCCGAAAAGACTTGTCCGTTCATGTTACCAGGTTCATCCATTTAATTATGGAATTGAATCGTCCTTTCTGTTCCCAAGAAATACGTTGATTCGTCCACCGTTTTGACGTATATGCTCACAATATCTGTCTTCTTATTCCCCAGCTACCAAGGTTTGGTTAAGCTGACTTCTTGTTTCCTGGGAAAGGGATTTTATATCTTCTATTTTATCAATTGATTAGAAAGTAGGATTCGCTATTTATCATATTTTCATGACCTCTGAATAAATATTAAATCTGCTTTCTTTTTCTATCTATCACTTCTATTTGACCTCTGCATAGATATTAATCTAATTTTCTTTTGAGTTCATATATGCTATTATGTCCATATTACCTCTGATAGTATCATATACTCTAAAAACAAAAAATAAGATTTCATTTATCTATCATGTCCATATTACATCCAGATAGATACAAATCATTGATCATAGAAGAATCATCATTTCCATTCCCATATCATCAAAAAAGTCTATTACATTTCTTAGACTTTCTTACAAGTTATAATGGAAATCTCTTACATTCTTGGATTTTTATTTTATACACCAACGATGACCTAATAGAGATCTATTTCTTCTTTGATCTTCTTTGACGGGTTCGTTGTTGGTGGCAATTCCTGACTGTTTGAGCTCCAGTGGCAACCAGAACAGCAGGAATCAAACTCTGGTCTTCTCTCTCAGACGAGAGGAGAACCCCAGAGTATGGCAGCCCGAAGGCGTGTTGCTGCCAATACAACTGGTGGATTAAGGGCGGCCTTCCAAAGAAGATAGGAATGTATCCAGCATTGGGATAAAATTCCTAGTTCTGCCGTGAAAGGAACTCTACTACCCGATCTCTCGGGGTAGAGTTGACTCCACCATCCAACTCTCAGTGTATAAAGGCTCTTCCTACCAACAGAGGAAGACCCTTCTATCTCACGAAGAGTTCTGAGTTGTCTTATTTGCGCGTCAAAAGCGCATGAGCTCCCTGATGTTGATGTCAGAAGAACGCTCCTCACAACGTCAAAATCGCCAATGCCGGTTCTGGAAAAGCTGCTCAGCCAAACTTCTGCAGAAAACAACAAAGAAGAAGTGTTTTAAAACAGAAGTATTATCAGATGCGTATTAAATGCTAACTAAAAATAGATCACAAGGCTTTTCACGCCAGTGCTTCAGCAAGGCTTTTTACGCCAGTGATTCAGCAAGGCTTTTTACGCCAGTGCTTCAGCAAGGCTTTTACGCCAGTGATTCAGCAAGGCTTTTTATGCCAGTGCTTCAGCAAGGCTTTTACGCTGGTGATTCAGCAAGGCTTTTACGCGAGTGATTAAAACAAGGCTTTTACGACAATGCTTCAGCAAGTTTTTTTTTACGCTCGTCAAGTGAATAGATGTTTTCAACAAAAAAATTCGAAGACAGATATTTGCTTACAATCGGACTTACCATTTAAGTTGAATGGTTTGGCTATAATAGTGGTTGAATCCACGTTTGAAGACTGGGCATACAAAAGAACACCGTGGGAAAGCTTCGCCATCCTTATTTGTTGGAGAACAACATCACAGAAAGTTATCTTCAGAGGAATGAGTACGAGAATATATGAAACATTCTCGACTATTTATAAAGGCTGAAGAACTGTTGGGATGAGTCTATTTCGGGGGAAGATCCTATTTAAAGGCTCTCGTAACCACAAGACAGACGCCACGTGTCAGGTTTGTTTCTTGGGAATGAACAACCATAGAAGCAGTCAAAATAAGTGTTGAACAGTTCTATGTACCAACAGATGAGATTAACATCAGACTTTATTTATAAAAAAGGGGGGAGTGGACCCCTACATATAAGAGAGTCGCATTACATGGAATATTATTTTCTTTCTCCTTCGTTGGGTTGACGAAGGGAGGCACCCAATTCGTGCATGTTACGAATCCCAGAGCGACGCATCAGATTTAAAAACGCTTCTGCATCTCCTGATCCTTCGTATGCGGTTGGGGGACCACCATCAATGTGATTAAAGACGGCAGGAGTTACTCCAAAACACTCTAAAAAGTTGCACGCCCGCTCAAAGTCAAGCCTGGAACTCGAAGCCTCTTTGTTGGTAATCTCGTTCTTTGGCGCCATGACAAAACGAGGATGAACGTCAAGGATAAAGAATTTGTCCATATTTATACAAATCAAAACAACTCTTCACATTCCTCGTTGGAAACTGCTCACTCGGGAAGCTAAGGAGACGTTCGAAAGTTTCGAGAAAGAAATTTATTGTGACGGTCAAGTGTTGACCGACATTATTACGCCGACTGTTGGATATCCCCGCTTTTACGCAGATGACGGTTGCGTATCCCAAATTTTACGCTGGCAGATCAAATCTCAACTTTTACGCTTCTGTTCAAAGTGTTTCAAATTTTGGAGATATTTGAAAACTTTGAAGGGGATCTTGTAGGAGCGTAAAAAGTGCTTCAAAGAAAGAGTCATCTCATTCATAAGTGATTGGTTTTTACGCCTAGCAGAGCGGGTAATATCTTTACGCCCAAGACTAGGCTAATCAATTTATGCTTAAGCAGGCTGATCATTTTACGCTTGGGTCTACACCTATGATTTTACGCCAAGGACAGAGCAACCTCTTTTACGCTGGACAAAGCTGTCAAATCTCGCATTTAATGCAAACTCTGACATGGAGATATTAATGATGGCATATATCATAAAGGGATTTGTCTTTACACATAGACCAATGTTGTCGTTTAGTGTGTGGATTGAGCTACTTTACGCTCACACTACGGCTTCTTTTACGCACGAAGATTATACGAGCCTTTACGCTCAACAGTCGACGTGTGCGTAAAGTCTATTTGAGCTACTTTTACGCTCAAGGTTATTTAATAACCACTTTACGCGGGAAGTCTATGTCAAGGCTATTTTACGCCAAATCTACTGCTTTACGCTCAGAGTACATTGGGCTATTTTTACGCCCTATTCTCTTCCACCAGTTTGGAACGTGGTTTGCTTACGTGGCTTTCATGCCACTCTTTTCGAAGAACGTATGTACATGCATCCTATCCTTACTGAAGTGATGGGACACACGTCAACATATGCAGAGGATGGCTTCGATCATGGGTGGCAGTTGTTAGCGTAAATATGGAACTTTTGCTGAGTTTTTACGCACAAGAGCCCAAGTCTATAAATAGACTTATTTTTCTCATAACAAGGACGGAGACGGACAGAGAGACAGGAGAGAATACAGAGATCAGAACTTCGAGATTTTGATTCTCCGGAGCATTCTTCTTCAACTTTTCTTTCAGAACAGAGTGAAGCAAAGCAGGAAAGCATTCAGCCTCGCCATCAGTGCCCAAGTGCGTCGATACCTTTCTGGTGACTTAGTTCTTCCAAGTTGTTCTACTTCAAGCAGTGATCTTCATCATCATCATATAGTCCAAGGAACAAAGTGATCATTTACAGATCAGACTTCCATAGCAATACTTTCCCAGAATCAAATTTGTACTTCTTGTACTTTTTCTCGTTTTATTTTCAAAATCCAACTTTTGTTTGGCATTTTTGTTAAGTGAAACAAAATGGACTTCATTCTTTTGCCGTACATCCTCGAAAGACATTTCCAATAGAGGAGGAGAAATAAGAATGAAGGGTTACAAGCAATTCTCACCTATTTATAGAGGAGGATTACTAATGAACTAGTCTCTGAAATTGAAAACGACTTTTCATTTCCGAAAAGACTCGTCCGTTCATGTTACCAGGTTCATCCATTTAATTATGGAATTGAATCGTCCTTTCTGTTCCCAAGAAATACGTTGAACGTTGATTCGTCCACCATTTTGACGTATATGCTCACAATATCTGTCTTCTTATTCCCCAGCTACCAAGGTTTGGTTAAGCTGACTTCTTATTTCCTGGGAAAGGGATTTTATATCTTCTATTTTATCAATTGATTAGAAAGTGGGATTCGCTATTTATCATGTTTCCATGACCTCTGAATAAATATTAAATCTGCTTTCTTTTCCTATCTATCACTTCTATTTGACCTCTGCATAGATATTAATCTAATTTTCTTTTGAGTTCATATATGCTATTATGTCCATATTACCTCTGATAGTATCATATACTCTAAAAACAGAAAATAAGATTTCATTTATCTATCATGTCCATATTACATCCAGATAGATACAAATCATTGATCATAGAAGAATCATCATTTCTATTCCCATATCATCAAAAAAGTCTATTACATTTCTTAGACTTTCTTACAAGTTATAATGGAAATCTCTTACATTCTTGGATTTTCATTTTATACACCAACGATGACCTAATAGAGATCTATTTCTTCTTTGATCTTCTTTGACGGGTTCGTTGTTGGTGGCAATTCCTGACTGTCTGATCTCCAGTGGCAACCAGAACAGCAGGAATCAAACTCTGGTCTTCTCTCTTAGACGAGAGGAGAACCCCAGAGTATGGCAGCCCGAAGGCGTGTTGCTGCCAATACAACTGGTGGATTAAGGGCGGCCTTCCAAAGGAGATAGGAATGTATCCAGTATTGGGATACAATTCCTAGTTCTGCCGTGAAAGGAACTCTACTACCCGATCTCTCGGGGTAGAGTTGACTCCACCATCCAACTCTCCGTGTATAAAGGCTCTTCCTACCAACAGAGGAAGACCCTTCTATCTCACGAAGAGTTCTGAGTTGTCTTATTTGCGCGTCAAAAGCGCATGAGCTCCCTGATGTTGATGTCAGAAGAACGCTCCTCACAACGTCAAAATCGCCAATGCCGGTTCTGGAAAAGCTGCTCAGCCAAACTTCTGCAGAAAACAACAAAGAAGAAGTGTTTTAAAACAGAAGTATTATCAGATGCGTATTAAACGCTAACTAAAAACAGATCACAAGACTTTTCACGCCAGTGCTTCAGCAAGGCTTTTTACGCCAGTGATTCAGCAAGGCTTTTTACGCCAGTGCTTCAGCAAGGCTTTTACGCCAGTGATTCAGCAAGACTTTTTGTGCCAGTGCTTCAGCAAGGCTTTTACGCCGGTGATTCAGCAAGGCTTTTACGCGAGTGATTAAAACAAGGCTTTTACGACAATGCTTCAGCAAGTTTTTTTTTACGCTCGTCAAGTGAATAGATGTTTTTAACAAAAAAATTCGAAGACAGATATTAGCTTACAATCGGACTTACCATTTAAGTTGAATGGTTTGGCTATAATAGTGGTTGAATCCACGTGTGAAGACTGGGCGTACAAAAGAACACCGTGGGAAAGCTTCGCCATCCTCATTTGTTGGAGAACAACATCACAGAAAGTTATCTTCAGAGGAATGAGTACGAGAATATATGAAACATTCTCGGCTATTTATAAAGGCTGAAGAACTGTTGGGATGAGTCTATTTCGGGGGAAGATCCTATTTAAAGGCTCTCGTAACCACAAGACAGACGCCACGTGTCAGGTTTGTTTCTTGGGAATGAACAACCATAGAAGCAGTCAAAATAAGTGTTAAACAGTTCTATGTACCAACAGATGAGATTAACATCAGACTTTATTTATAAAAAAGGGGGGAGTGGACCCCTACATATAAGAGAGTTGTATTACATGGAATATTATTTTCTTTCTCCTTCGTTGGGTTGACGAAGGGATGCACCCAATTCGCGCATGTTACGAATCCCAGAGCGACGTATCAGATTTAAAAATGCTTCTGCATCTCCTGATCCTTCGTATGCGGTTGGGGGACCACCATCAATGTGATTAAAGACGGCAGGAGTTACTCCAAAACACTCTAAAAAGTTGCACGCCCGCTCGAAGTCAAGCCTGGAACTCGAAGCCTCTTTGTTGGTAATCTCGTTCTTCGGCGCCATGACAAAACGAGGATGAACGTCAAGGATAAAGAATTTGTCCATATTTATACAAATCAAAACAACTCTTCACATTCCTCGTTGGAAACTGCTCACTCGGGAAGCTAAGGAGACGTTCGAAAGTTTCGAGAAAGAAATTTATTATGACGGTCAAGTGTTAACCGACATTATTACGCCGACTGTTGGATATCCCCGCTTTTACGCAGATGACGGTTGTGTATCCTAAATTTTACGCTGGTAGATCAAATCTCAACTTTTACGCTTCTGTTCAAAGTGTTTCAAATTTTGGAGATATTTGAAAACTTTGAAGGGGTCTTGTAGGAGCGTAAAAAGTACTTCAAAGAAAGAGTCATCTCATTCATAAGTGATTGGTTTTTACGCCTAGCAGAGCGGGTAATCACTTTACGCCCAAGACTAGGCTAATCAATTTACGCTTAAGCAGGCTGATTATTTTACGCTTGGGTCTACACATATGATTTTACGCCAAGGACAGAGCAACCTCTTTTACGCTGGACAAAGCTGTCAAATCTCGCATTTAATACAAACTCTGACAAGAAGATATTAATGATGGCATATATCACAAAGGGATTTGTCTTTACACAGAGACCAATGTTGTCGTTTAGTGTGTGGATTGAGCTACTTTACGCTCACACTACGGCTTCTTTTACGCACGAAGATTATACGAGCCTTTACGCTCAACAGTCGACGTGTGCGTAAAGTCTATTTGAGCTACTTTTACGCTCAAGGTTATTTAATAACCACTTTACGCGGGAAGTCTATGTCAAGGCTATTTTACGCCAAATCCACTGCTTTACGCTCAGAGTACATTGGGCTATTTTTATGCCCTATTCTCTTCCACCAGTTTGGAACGTGGTTTGCTTACGTAGCTTTCATGCCACTCTTTTCGAAGAACGTGTGTACATGCATCCTATCCTTACTGAAGTGATGGGACACACGTCAACATATGCAGAGGATGGCTTCGATCATGGGTGGCAGTTGTTAGCGTAAAGATGGAACTTTTGCTGAGTTTTTACGCACAAGAACCCAAGTCTATAAATAGACTTATTTTTCTCATAACAAGGATGGAGACGGACAGAGAGACAGGAGAGAATACAGAGATCAGAACTTCGAGATTTTGATTCTCCGGAGCATTCTTCTTCAACTTTTCTTTCAAAACAGAGTAAAACAAAGCAGGAAAGCATTCGGCCTCGCCATCAGTGCACAAGTGCATCGATACCTTTCTGATGACTTAGTTCTTCCAAGTTGTTCTACTTCAAGCAGTGATCTTCATCATCATCATATAGTCCAAGGAACAAAGTGATCATTTACAGATCAGACTTCCATAGCAATACTTTCCCAGAATTAAATTTGTACTTCTTGTACTTTTTCTCGTTTTATTTTCAAAATCCAACTTTTGTTTGGCATTTTTGTTAAGTGAAACAAAATGGACTTCATTCTTTCGCCGTACATCCTCGGAAGACATTTCCAATAGAGGAGGAGAAATAAGAATGAAGGGTTACAAGCAATTCTCACATATTTATAGAGGAGGATTACTAATGAACTAGTCTCTGAAATTGAAAATGACTTTTTATTTCCGAAAAGACTCGTCCGTTCATGTTACCAATAGAGGAGGAGATATAAGGAAGTTCGAAATTCGCAAGAAGATAGAAAAGTTTTGGCTTAGCAATGGATGAGAATAGATTTGCGAAGAAAATAATATATATATATATATATATATATATATATATATATATATATATATATATATATATATATATATATATATATATATCTTGGAAAATATTTATTATATACTATTTGGAAAACTTTCTATAGTACTAAAACTATATATTTGCTGGTCGAAAATATTTTCAAGTAACTACTCGAAAATATATAAAATAGTTATTTTAGTGCTAAAAACCCAATTTAATCAAAGTAGGCTTTTAGAGCTATATTTAAGAATAATAATAATATACTATTTAAAGGGTGTCTAAACCTTTTTTTTTTGAAAGTATTTCTAACCCATCAAACCAAAAACTATAACTTGATCAAATGTAAATACATATAAGTCGTAGATAATATTTTAGAGATAAAAACTACTTTTGAAACTAGCTTAAAAATATTTGTAAAAATTTTAAAATATTAATAATAATATTGTCAAAAACCAATATTAATAATAATAGTAATAGTAATAATATGATTACATAATACATAATGCAATAAGTAACACTCATAAGAAAACAAAAAAAATATATAAAAATCCAAATAAAATATCTTTAAATAGAAAATGAAAATAAATAAATAATAATAATAAAAGAAAAGGGAAGCTGTTCTCTTTCGAGAGAACAGTGAAGGTGTTTTTTTTAAGAAATCGAAAAAAAAAAGAGAAAGAGAATTGGAAGAGGGAGAGGGTTGGCGGAGGAGCGGAGCGGGCGGCGGACATCAGCCGACCTGTCGGCGGAGGAGAAAGGGGCTCCGGCGAGAGGAGGAGCGGGAGAGGAAGGTGGTTCGTCGGGCTCTGGCGGCGCTGACGGGAAGAAGGGGGTTTCAACTGGGAAAAGAGGGGCCAGGCTCGTCGGAGTAGCCCCGGCGAGGCGGAGGCTGGGCGGATCCGCGGGGAGGTGAGCGTCGGATCTCGGCGAGAGGGGTTTTGGGGCTACGGACGGAGCTCACGGCGGAAGGGAGGTACGGCGGGCCAGAGGGGTCGAGGCGCGCTCTGTGGTGACGCGTCCAGGCGGTGGCGCGCTGGAGCAGGCGGCCGTGGCTCGCCGTCCACCGGCGGAGGTGAGTTTATTTAGGGTTTTTATTTTGCTGGGTTTTCCTTTGGTCGTCGGCGGTTTGCGCCGGTGACGATGGTGGTGGTGGTTGGGTTTCCGGGGTGATCGGCCACTGGCCAGGCTCTGTGGTCGTGGTGGTGATCGGGGGGTTTTGGTGGCGATGGGGTTCGGGAAGGTCCTGCCGCGGTGGTGGCGCGGTGATGTCGGGTCTGGATGGTGGTGATGGTAGTTATGGTTATGGCGGGGTGGCCGATTGGGTCAGCGATGGTCGGAGACAGTGTAGTTGGGAGGAGGACAGTTCGCCGGTGGGTCGGGTCTGCCAGTGGTAGAACGAGGAGGCGGTTGGTGATACCGTGGGTGCGGGAGGTAGAAGTCGATGACGAAGATGACGCTGGTCGGAGATGGCAGCATAGGATTAGGGCTAGGGATTTGGATGTTTGCCGTGTCGGAATTGTCGACACGGGGGAGAGGATTTAATGTACATATAAAATATATGGAATAAGAAATTGGATGGACACAGACACGATGCACGTAGATTTGTGGAGAAAAATTATGGAGAAAATATTGGAGGAGTACCTGCCTATTTATAGGATGTGGGAATTTCCAATTGGATAGGAACTAGGAATAGTTTAAACCCAAAATAGATAATCCGTAATTTAATTTAAATCAATTTAAACCCAAATCCAATCCAAATCCAATTAAATCTATTTAAATTCCCTTAGTTTAAAATCAAATCAATAAATCAAATTTTAATTATTTAACAATTTAAATAAATATATTGATTCAAATTAAGGTTTAAATTGCCACCATAATTTTGAAATATACTTTTCCAAAAAATACTATAATAATAATTTCAAAAATTACATTATTAATTGTCAAAATAAAATAATAATTAAGTACGAAATATGTATGCACAAATATTATTTACAAAAATACACTTTTCTAGCATACCCTTTTATTAGAATATATTTTATTAATATAACTGTCTAAAAAGGCTTTTCAAAAATATAAATATAAATTTTGAATTTTTGATAGCTAAAAATAATTATTATATATATTTTCTTGAAACAATAAAAATAGGAAACATATTTTTCCAAAAATGTGTACGCTCGCACATATTCGCACTCGTCGAGCAATCACGAAAAATAAAATTTCGTGCGCGACGTACAATACGACTACGCGTCATACAAATACAAATTAAAAATCGGTACCAAATTTAATAAAAAATAGTAGAAATTTAGGGGTTTTACAGATGGTCTGATCAACCTAGTGCACTTTGGTTCGCTTACATCTATCGTTCTACGTGGATGGGGACATAGCTAAACTTGCCCTCTAGAGTCCCATCCGTGACTGCCTTGGCAACTCCTTTTGAATTATTCGGTCGCCTTTGAACCACGTATTCGTATTCGATAACGCCTCCTTCGAACTCTATATTGCTTTCGTCTTCACCTATTTTAGAAGGACGAAGGCGTTACACTAGAACTTCCTCTAGCCATCCTATCGACTATGATCGTTCTCACTCGATGTTGCTATATCTTCATCCTAAACTACTCGTCCTTTTTTTCGGCCCTATATTTACTATCATGACCTTCTAATTGCTTAATTTAGGAGTAAAATTAAATTCGTTCTCTTAAATCGTACCCTCAACCTACTCTCAAAACATATCTTTTTAGGTCTCCCATTTATCCTCTTGATACCATATTACCCCTTGCATGTTATCATGACTAACTTTAACCCTTAACTTTTTAGTTGTTGCTTAAAACTCATGACCCTAATTCACTACCCACGACCATACCCGTATTATTTTTCTAAGATCTAGATCGGAACTTCTTACGACATAATTTTGTTGAGCCTTATAATTGATTGTTCCCCACCGATACCCCCTTGTGTCTTTTCACCCTCCTACTAATTCTTAATTTCGAGGACAAAATTCTTTTAAGTTGGGTAGGATGTAAAACGCCTAAATTTTTACTATTTTTTTAAAAATAAATTTGATACTGATTTTGTATTTTTGTATATTGTACATCACGTAGTTGCATTGTACGTCGTGCACAAAATTTTATTTTTCGTAATTGCTCGACTAGTACGACTATGTGCGAGCGTACATATTTTTGAAAAATATTTTTTCTATTTTTATAGTTTCGAAATAATATAGATAATAATTATTTTTAGCTATCGTGCCTAAATTTTCAAGTTTATGATTTTAATTATGAAAAGCCTTTCATTTATACAGATATAATAATAAATAATTTTTCTATAAAATGGTATATTAGAAAAGTATATTTATGTAAATATTATTTGGACATACATATATATTTCCTAATTATTTATTAGTTCATTTTTAAATAATAATATAATTTTTGAAATTATTATTATTATTATTTTTGGAAAATATATTTGAAATTATTGTGGCGATTTAAATCTTGATTTGACTTTATGGATTTATTTAAATAGTTAAATTAATATATATATATATATATATATATATATATATATATATATATATATATATATATATATATATATATATATATATATATATATATATATATATATATATATATATTTGAAATTTGATTGATTTTAAACTAAAGGATGGAATTTAATTAGATTTAAATTGATTTAGATTTGGATTGAAATTTATTGAATTTGATTTAAAATAAATAGAGGAATTATCTAAAGGGATTTGCAACTATCATAATCCTTATCTAAATAGTAGCTTCCACCTCCTATATAAGGAGAGGCTCATTATTCTCTATTCCATTAGTTTTTTCCACCTACAAATGTGTTTGTGCATCGTGTCCGTGCACATCAAGCCATATCCATTCACTTCTTCTATTTTTCATCCAAATTGATTAATGTTCTCATTAAAGAAATTCTCTTTTTTCCTTCCATCTATTTTCTCTTATCACAAATTCTTACTATCCTTTTACCGATCAACCAAGTCCGTCTATCCTAGTAGTCCTTAAATTTCGAGTACGAAAATTTTCAAAGGTGGGTAGATTTGTAACTCATCTTTCCAAAATTATTATTTTTTAAATTATATCTATATATTTTAATTTTGTGTTTAAAAGTAATTTTCGTAGAAATTTTGTAAAAGATATTTTGTGATTACTTTTGTTACCAAAAACTAGTTTTAAATTAATGGTTTGAAATAATGTTTCTAAAAAAAAATGTTCTCGATTTTTTATTTGAAATATAAAATATGTTTTTATTATTTTTGGTCTTCTAAAAATTGGTTTTTAAAAAAAATGAGCGATAAAAGGTTTTTTTTGTCTATTTATTTTTAAATAACGATTTGGATTTATAAAAGTAAGTTTTATAATATTTAATGACATCGAGTATTATTTTGATATGTTAATCAGTTATTTGATTATATTTGAATTTATTTAAATTATCTTGATGGTTATCAACTATACTTTAAATTATGTTGATAATTTAAATATTGTTTAAAATACTTACGATGACTAATTGGAGCATTACGATTTGTCTAATCTAGATTTGAAATGTTATTTGATTAAATGATTTATTTATTATTTGATTTAAATTATTTTGATAAAGATTAGATATTATTTTAAAGTTATTATGTTGAGTTTGATTTGGATTTGGATTCATATGATTTGAATTATTTGATAATATAGAATAATACTTAAACTTATTATGGTGATCATTTAAAGGATTGCAATCAAATTGATTTGTTTTTTTAAATAATTTATTTGATTTAAATTTATGGAAAGATTTATCCATTAGAAATTCTTATCCTATTGGAATCATATCTAGCATTAATTAGATCATTTTTTATTTAAATCAAATCCTATCTAATTTAGGAGATAAATTTGAAATAAATACCTATATAAACCCAATACATCCTCCTTCTGTCAGCCATAATTCGAAATTATTTTTAGTCCAATAGAAACTCTAAAATTCGTCATTAGAATTCAGCCCTACTTTTTAGCAGCAAGAGCAACTTGGAACGATGATATCTCCTAGCTCCGAACTCCGTTTCGCCTTCAGTTTTTTTAGAAGAAGCATATCGAGGTAAGATTTCCAAAAACATATTTTAATAGACAAAATTCGTTCTGTAGATTTCTACAAAACTGTTTGAGTATCTAGTGTCCCAAAAATAAACGTGTTTCAGTATTTTTGCGATTTCGGGAGATTCCGGAAACGAAAATGCGATCCATTTAGTTTTTCGGAAAGCTAATACGAAAACCTATACCATATCCTAACTTTAGAATTTATTAAATAAATGTAATAGGTGCAGTATTAATTATAATTAGATAATAGACTATTTTCAGCATCTGAAGTTGTTCCTGCACCTTCCTCTTTGTGCGCTGTTGTTGATTCGTCGCCAGGACATCATCTTTCCTCACTCGGATATCAGGAAAGACACCTTGCCTTTACTGTTTAATTTCTTGCTCAATATCATGCATGATGCATGTTTTATTTCTTGTTCTTTCAAAACCCTATGTAGTTGTAAATTATTATACTTTAGTTTTCTTTATGCACTTGGCCTAGAGTTAAGGGACCACCTTTGTTTGTGTCGCATTTATTGACTCGACACATGTGTGCCACGATGTCACGCGTCTCATATAGATTCGGACTTGTGTACCGACCGTACATCGGTGCGTACAGGACGAGCGTTAGGATATAACTGCTAATATAGTTGTCTAGAAGACTTAGCGGTTATTAGAAATATCGTGGTGTGGATTCAGCACGAGTAGTGCATGGGGAGGGTGAAGACAGTTGTTAGGCGCAGGGGCTTTCAAACATTTACTTTTCTCTAGCTGCCATTTATGACTCAGCCGAGAGCTAGTGTGTCGTGCACTTATTTACTTTTCTCTAGATACCACTAGTGCCTCGGTTGAAACACAAATGTGTCGTGCATTTAATTTCCTCTAGCTGCCGTTAGTGACTCACCCAAGAGTTAGTGGCCGTGCATTTATTTTTTTCTAGATGCCCCTTAGCTCTCACTCGAGTGCTAATGGGCTGTGCATTTACTTTTCTCTAGACGCCACTAGTGCCTTAGTTGAAACGCTAACGCGTCGTGTTTCTAGTCTCGAGAGCCCTTGTGTGGAATATTGTCTTCAAAGTGCATTTTCACATAGAATGGTTAAGGACCTTTATTTGTTTAGTCATATATATACTTTTATGTTGAGCTTCTATTATTCAATTATTGGCATGATATTATGTGTCTTGTTACGTCCCTCTGAGGACCTGGTTATCTCGCCAGGTGTGTGCTCTTGTCTTACGCAGGTGTTCTAGCTCTAGCCGTGATCATCGCTATATCTTCAAGGATGATTGTAATTGGATCGTCTTCGCTTCGCTCGCCAAACTTATTTCATTTTTCATGTATTTCGTCCTTTGCTTGTTGGTAGTGGATTTGTCTCCGCCCAACATATTGTACAAATATATTTCCATAGATGATTATATGAATTCTTTATTTTATTTATTTGTGGATGAGATTAGTTGTTATGGTTTCTACTGCATATTACAGCTTATGTATACATACAAGACCATGTACTTCGTATGTATACAGCTGGCATGTCTACGTTCCTAGTCCTACGTATTTTGGGATTGGGGCGTTACAGTGTACTTGTTCCATTCCTGACTGGAAACCATCATTTTTCAGGTTAGCTGTGGCTTCACTTATCTTGGGAGATTCGGGTGTACATGTAGACAGAAACCTAGAAATAGATAGCAGTTGTATCAATTTTATTAATTGTAAAATCATGTATTTTCTTTAATTATAAATGTTGTAAATGTTATAACAAATTTAGAAATGTGAATGAGTAGCAAATGTTATAGTTTGAGCATTTATTTCTTGCGGGCTTGACAGCGTTCTACCGTCGACTCTGCGGCGTAGGCTGGCTTGGACACGTCTCGTATCCGAAAAAGCGGGTGCGGGTCGTGACAGTCCATGACCATGCCAATGCGTGAACAGTTTAGTATATGCAAACAGATTTATATAGCGCGGACAGTATTGAACGACATTATCATTTCTTCCAACTCATGCAACGATTAATTTTCCCCAAAGCCGTACTCCCGATTTAGCGTCCCATAGGCACCAAATTGCCCGAGGCATCATAAGCCACGATCGATGTTTCACATTATTTTGCAGCACGTAAAATAGTCTATCTTTTTACTAGAACCTTAAACTTTTCGATTTTGGTGCAAAACTTATATTTTTAGAGTAGAATACTCTGAATCGATACATTTTTCCTGAGTTCCTGACCTTAGTGGATTGGCATGCATTTAACTTGGCATTGTCGATTTGAATGAATTTGAGGCAAAGGAATTTTGTTTGTGGGACAGAGTAGAAAAGAAGGGGCCGAATCACCCACCAAGTACTTTGATCGTGCCGATCGTCGAAGCACTTCGCAACGTTCAAGCTTTAGTTACGCGAGCTCCTGCAATGGCACCAATACTTAGTTAGGATTCTTTCGCTTCAAAATTCGTAGATTGTGTTCAGAAAATGACGCGAAAGCACTTTCATCAAAACCAAGCTGCAAAAGCTCCAAGAAAACCATACAGCAGTTCGGTCCCGTCGAAAGGACTCTTATATAGAGCTCACTCGCCGAGACGCAGCCCACTGCATCTAGGACTTATACCAACCGAAGTCGTTCCATTAGTTGGATCGATTCTCGTAACATCCGTCCAAATCGATTTGATCGATGCCGTAAGGTGTTATCGTTTACCAAGCTCAGTGATCGAATCAGATAGCCATCTAAGTTCCCGACCGATCTGAATCGGCGCAAGCATATTATGAAGTCTATCGCCTATCGAAAGTGGGGCACTACAGATATCAGCTTCCGTATCTTCTCCAGGTATGGATCATCCTTCTGAGCAGACTTGATTTTCTCCAATAGGCGCGGTTCTAGCTGCAGTTGCGCCAGTTCCATGTTTCTAAATCGAACTCGGAGTTCAATGCCCATTTCTTCCAAATCATGCAGTAGTCGACTGTTGATGGGTAGTAAAGCTAGGTACTTTCGACTCAACGCATCCGCCATAACATTTCTCTTACCCGGCTTATAGTCGATCGTCAAGTCGTAGTCTTTAATCATTTCCAGCCATCGCCTCTGCCACAAATTCAGTTCTTTTTGGATGAAAAGAAACTTGAGGCTCTTGTGGTCCGTATAAATCCTGCATGCCACGCCATAAAGATAGTGACGCCACAGCTTCAACGCAAATACAATCGCCGCTAGTTCTAGGTCGTACGTGGAGTAGTTCTTCTCGTGCGGCTTCAGCTGTCGGGAAGCAAAAGATATCACCTTATCCTGCTGTATGAGCACACACCCCAAGCCCCGGCCAGAAGCATCATTGAAGATTTGAAATCCCTCGGTCCCTTCAGGAAGAGCAAGTATCGGGACCGAAATGAGCCGTTGTTTTAGCTCCTGGAACAAAGCTTCACAGTCGTCTGACCACACGAATGCGACTCCCTTTTGGGTGAGGTGAGGCAAGGGCAATGCGATCTTTGCGAAGTCTTTTACGAAGCATCTATAGTATCCCGCCAAACCATGGAAGCTTCGAATTTCACTGACAGACGCGGGCCGTTTCCAATCAACAACTGCCTCAACTTTCTTCGGATCGACTAAAATGTCTTCAGCAGAGATGATGTACCCAAAAAAAGATACGTTGTTTAGCCAGAACTCACACTTGCTCCTCTTTGCAAACAACTGATTCTCTCGGAGGGTCAGGAGCACGGTCCGCAGATGTTCTGCGTATTGTGCTCGATCATTTGAGTAGACAAGGATATCGTCTATGAAGACTACTACAAATTTATGGAGGAACGGACGGAACACCCGATTCATTAGATCCATGAAGGCGGCAGGAGCATTCGTCAGGCCAAATGGCATCACCAAGAACTCATAGTGGCCGTAACGAGTACGAAAGGAAGACTTCGGCACGTCCTCTGGCCTGACCTTGAGCTAGTGATAACCCGATCGAAGATCAATATTTGAAAATACCGTGGCACCTTGGAGCTGATCAAAGGATATTTGTTCTCGACGGTGGCCTTATTCAATTCACGATAGTCGATGCAGAGCCGCATCGATTCATCCTTCTTTTTGACAAATAGCACAGGCGCACCCCACAGTGAGACACTTGGACGAATGAATCCTCTGTCAAGTAATTTCTGTAGTTGTACTTTGAGTTCTTTTAATTCTGCTGGGGCCATTCTGTACGGAGCTTTTAAGATCGACCGGGTGTCGGGAAATGTATCGATGGTAAATTCGATTTCTCGAGCGGGTGGCATTCTAAGTAGCTCGTCCGGGAACATGTTGGTGAATTATACCACAACGTCGGCCTGATCCATATTTGCACCATCCAGTCGTGTGTCTCAAACGGACGCCAAGTAGCCTTCGTATCCTTCGAGCAGATATTACTGAAATCACCATACACGTCGATGATGCTTCACCACACGAGTAGCAGAATTCGGACAGTCCAGGTATGCGGAAGGTGAACTTCTTTCCTGCGCAGTCAATGGTGACGTTGCAAGGGCCGAGCCAATCCATTCCTAGAATAATGTCATAGTCCTTCATATCCAGAACTATCACGTCAAGATCGACCTTTTGACCTCCTATATAGATGATTCCACCACCGCAGGCTAAGTTCGTGAGTAGTGGCACGTCCGAAGGTACACTTACGCTAAGGTCGAGGTCTAACGATATCATAGGAAATTTGTGCTCGACGGCGAAGTCCGCCGATATGAAACTATACGAAGCGCCTGAATCAAATAGTACACGAGCAGGCACATTATTGAAATTTAATATACCTGTCACTACCGTGTCCGAGGCGAACGCTTCGTCCCACGTCATGGTATAGACGCGCCCTTGAGCATTAGGTCGTCGGTCTTGGTTGTTGGGTTGAGTGGGTTGAGGATGTCGGGGTGCCTGTCCTCGATTTTCTTGACGATTTTATTGGTGCGGAGCATTGAGATGTTGCCTTCGGGCCATGCAATCTCGCTTTTGGTGACCCTTTTGTCCGCAAAAGAAGCATCCTCCTTCTAGGACAAAGCACTTGCTGGCATTGTGCCCAAAGGAATGGCACTTGGCACAATGACATGATAAGTTATGTCCCTGGTAGCCGCCATGGTTTGGATGCTTTGACGCGTGATTGTTGCCTCCCGTATAGCTAGGACGTTTGTGGTTGGAATTGTTGCCTCCCATATGTCTAATAAATCATTTCAAATTTTCGTACTTTGTTAATCCTAATTGTGTTCATTATGCCATTTGAAATTTCGAGGACAAAATTTTTGTAAGGGGGGTAGATTTGTAACCCCACTTTCCCTGATTTTATGAATTTTGGGTATTTATGATATTTTAGAATTTTTGAAATATTATTTTGAGTTTATTTTGAGGAATAGTAATTTTCAGATTAATAATGCTCCTTTGTGATTTTATAAATGAAATATATGTTATTATTTTGAGGAAGACTCTAGCCTTTATTTGGAGTGCTCTCCATGTTTTCTAACAACTTCCCAACAACCTTGTAACTAACTAACTAACTTCCTAACAAATTTTCTAACAACCTTTGGCCAGTCTACAAATGAAACAAATGGTTGGGTGTTTTTGAAAAAATATCTTTCCTACTCATTCTGAGCTCTCAAACTCTATATACATTTCAACTCTCTCTCTCTCTCCTCCTCACAATTCATTTTCCTCTGTCAAATTTTAGGAGCAGAGCCGAGCCCCAAATTTCCTTCACCCTCCTCTTTCATCTCCCCGTAAACCCAAACCCTAAGTTCTCGATTCCAGCGATGGCGGTGCCGGCGGCCAACTCAAGCACCGGTGCCTAGGCGTTGGCGGCGCATGGCAGTCCACCACTTGGGCGGTGCTCCGTTCTTTCTCCACCGTGAGCTCTCCACATCGACGAGCGGCGACGAGCGGATCTTTTCCTCGACTTTTCGACGACGAGCAGCGGTGACTGAGACCCGATCTCTTCTCCGACGACGACGAGGCATTTCTTCCGGTGATCGACTGTGCATGTTCTTCGACGGCGACAGCAGAGCACCTTCCTCGAGCGACGGCGACCGATCTGTTCCGTTCCCGACGACCGAACCTTTTTCGAGCGGCGACGCTTCTCCGTTCTTCCGACGGTCAACGGCAGTGGTGAGTGTCTCTTTCCTCAATTATTTTATTGAGCTGATCGATCGGATCAAAAGGATGGTCGATCGAGTCAATGGAGAGTTGCTAAGTCTTCTTGATCGATCAGCCTTCGAATCAATCGATCTGATTAAGATCGATAGTTCTTCAGTAGAATCGATGTTCGACTCTGAGTTTTCTTCTTTGTTTTTTACCTTGGAACTGTTCAACGCAAGGCTCCAATGAGACTTCAGATCGCTGTTGGACACGGAGAGATCGTATCCGACTTCGTAGGCTCGCGTCTTCTTCAGATCTCCTTTTCTCACTTTTTTCAGGTATTGTTCTGATCACTCTCGATGATTGAATAGTTTTATTGTTTCAAAGTTTGAATGTGTATTTCTTGGTCAGAATGTGGTCGGGGCTTTGGGAATTTTGAGTTGTGTTCATGTCCCGTGTTTTGTTCGTATCCAATGACTGCGTTCTTGTCCAACTCTGTTCCAAGTTGGTGTCGGGCAGGGCAGGAGTACATGCTCGTATCCAAGTGGCTCGTGTCCAGTTTAGTTTGGGGTTGCAGTGGCGCGAGCAGGAATTTGAATTTGTAATCCTGAATGTATGGGCGGGTCTGCATGTGTTTGCAGGATTTTGATTTTATTGGTTCTGTTAACAATACTGTTATTAGAGGGATAACTATTGGTTTGAATTACATAGTAAGGGCGTTGGTTGGGTTCTGTCTCCACTGAGCTTGTTTGTAGCTAATTTTGTTGGGTTCTGTATGTAAATTCTCATATGTGTTCGACTATTGTGATTAAGTTATTGAGTTTGGGTTACATATGAGCCAGCATGGTCGGGTTGTGTAGGAAAAAAATTCAAAGGTGAAAGTTTGATCTGGTGCTATAGAAAGGATGGGTTGGGCTTGTGAGCTGAACAAATTAGAACAAAAAAAGGGCTGGACTAGGGAGGTGAATTGGAAATAAGGTTTGTAGGCTTGAGCTGGATGGTTGGGCTGAGCCGAGTCCCATGGACTGAGTTAGAGTTTTGAATATAGGCTAGAGTGATTTTGGGTTGGTTGTGTATATTGTTGTTATTGTTATTATTATCATCATTATTATTGTAGTTGTTAAAATGCTAATTAAATTAACATTTAGTATGTTTTGGTAATCATTTGTATAATAAATAAATTAATAAAGATTTGCAAATATATATGTATATGTAAATACTGCTCTTATTTAGATAAAACTTTAGCTAAGCTATTATTGTCCAAATAAATGGTTTAAGGTACTTCTAATTATTGCTTTGATAATTAAGTATTCATTAAAATAGTACATACTCTAAATGTTATGTAGTAGTATCATTTTAACAAGTACTTTGAATTTCTAAATGGTTACATTTTAGTGACTATATTACTAAATTTGGCAGTTAGCATAAATAAATATTTTTAGCTAACAAGTATGTTATAAACAAATGGTTCTTTGCTAAATATAGTTTCATTTGTTTTGATAAAGCTATAGTATATATTTTCTAAAAATATTGTAGCTAGTGTATAGTTAGCTAGTATATGGATAATTAGATAGTTAGCAACTTTAGTTAGTGGCTATTGTTTAGATTCTGATCTACTATTGCCTATTCTAGGTGGACATTGAGACTCGTTGGTTCACAGACAAGGCAAGTATACCGACTCAAGCTCTTTATTCTGTATTTCTGTCTTGCTTCATGTTCTCATATAGATACGTTGTACACACGATTGTTCATGGTTCATTATTCATTATTCATAGTTCATCGTTCATTGTTCATCGTTCATTGTTTATCGTTCATTGTCCAGTATTCTTTACTTGTACATTGGGGTGGAAAAATACTACAGATATGTGACCAATCCTATATTAGCTAGGCATTGATTAATAGCTTAGGTCTCACATCGTACACGTGGGACTCTAAGCCGTACCCTTATTCATGTGCTCATGTGCTCTTGTATCCTGTACTACCCCAGCCGGTCACATGTTCTGATAGTTATTTCAAATGCATGTTACACTGATAGTATAGTTCATTGTTCTGGATCTGGTACTATAGTTTCATCGTTATTCATGTACTACAGTTTCATGTTCCCGTACTTGTATCATAGTTCATTGTGCAGCATTTCAGTTTACTTTGTTTAGTGCTTTCTGTCGGGGTTGTACTTTGCTCTCTTTCTGATAGGATACGTTGCAGGTATGCTTTAGGATGTTGTTCCACCTTTATGGGTCAGATCCCGAATCCAGGATGGAGTTATGTTCAGGATGGACTTATAATTACAAAGTTATAGTTAGATCTTTTCTTAGATTTGCTTTAGAGATTTTATCATATATTGTATTGAGGATTCAGGATTGTATAATTTTATTCTGGTTACCGGATTTGTCTCCGGATGATATTGTATTGACTTGGTAGATTGTGGAGATCTGTTCTGGGGACGTGTATAGCAGTTGTGTTGTTTTATGTATCTTGTATCTTGGAGTTTTTCTTGAATTGTACAGCTTACTTCGTCGTGTCCAACGACGAAGGCTGGGCGTGTCCGACACGTACCCGATTATTCGGGAGCGGGTCATGATATATTTTTATTGGTGGCCCATGCAGGTCTGTCCTAATGGCACTTAGGCTATAAAGTGCTATTGGGGAGCCTGTTAGACTAAGGAAAACTCATCACAACATAGGATCCGTGGGAAGTGGTTAGAGTTATAGTTTTACTAAGATTGTTTATTATTTTGTAGTCTAGGCCCTATCTAACCTGTTTTTTATTTTTCAGGGTGGTTCGGACACGCAACGCTAAGATTGTCGATTTCCCTGCACTCGAGGTTCTGGTTTATTATCTATATATTTTGCTAGTAGAAATATTTAATTTTTGATTTTTCCTTAGAACCTAGATTTTGTTCCTTAATTTTTTCTTGTTTGTTATTCGAGTCATTGTTCCTATTTCAAGATTTGTTTCTATAAGCTTCATTATCCTACTCTTTGTTTCTTAGTATCTAATAAAACTCCTTGAGCAAATAACTTCACCTTCCATCATGATTAGGACTTAGCGCTTGTTTGAATTTTCGTAAACTCCTTTAAGATTCCTATAGATAAAGTTGAGAGAGTATTCGACGACCTGCTATGACATGGCAGATGCGTACTGCAGTCATTTATCTGGATTATGGAGACCGCGGGTTCACTGCAGCCAGTTGCGCACTGGCGAGGCATGAGCTCTAAGCAAAGTAATTTCAGGTATTATAGGTTCTCGAATATTATTGAGGCTATGTCCTAAGTCATAAGATTTTGATCTCTTGAGTTGTTCTTATAACATAGATAAAGTTGATAGAAATATTCGGTAATTTATTATTATTTGAGTCATTGAGCCAAAGGTTCATTGCAGTCAGATGTACACTACACTGGCGAGGCATGAACTATAGACAAAATGATTTTGAATATGTATAGTTTCCGGATACTATTAAGATTATATCTGTGTTATACATCATGTTTGATTTCTTATTGCCATTAACAATTTTATCGAAAAATTATCTTGATCTTATGTGAAATCTCAGCAATTGATTCCATTTTCTCTGGATTTATCTTAGAAATTTATTATGGCCTTTCTTCAATATTTGTTAGTCCAATCTCTTTTATGGTTTGATTTTAAGTGTATTGCATATATTTCGTTAATGGTCACATATTTTGATTTTTCCAAAAATTCTTTGTTCATAATCGTACCATTTCTGTAGTTAGCGTATTTTAGTACTTATCAAGTATAAATAATTTTTTGACAATATTTTTCGTGTTTAATTGATTTGAATTTTTGTCATAGCCATGCTAGTAATGTCTAAATAATTTTTATTGGATTTAGGTCACAATTTTATAACTATGTCATTTTGGTGCCATTTTTTTTACTATGCGTAATTTTGGATTTTTCTCATGTTAGAATTTATCATGCATGGATTTTTAATTGTGATCATTCTAGAGAATTGTGATTTTACTAGTTGTACCAAGTCAGATCTTATGTCTAATAAACCATTTCAAATTTTCGTACTTTGTTAATCCTAATTGTGTTCATTATGCCATTTGAAATTTTGAGGATAAAATTTTTGTAAGGGGGTAGATTTGTAACCCCACTTTCCCTGATTTTATAAATTTTGGGTATTTATGGTATTTTAGAATTTTTGAAATATTATTTTGAGTTTATTTTGAGGAATAGTAATTTTTAGATTAATAATGCTCCCTTGTGATTTTATAAATAAAATATATGTTATTATTTTGAGGAAGACTCTAGCCTTTATTTGGAGTGCTCTCCATATTTTCTAACAACTTTCCAACAACCTTGTAACTAATTAACTATATTCCTAACAAATTTTCTAACAACCTTTGGCCAGTCTGCAAATGAAACAAATGGTTGGGTATTTTTGAAAAAAATATCTTTCCTACTCATTCTGAGCTCTCAAACTCTATATATATTTCAACTCTCTCTCTTCTCCTCACAATTCATTTTCCTCTTTCAAATTTTAGGAGCAGAGCCGAGCCCCAAATTTCCTTCACCCTCCTCTTTCATCTCCTCGTAAACCCAAACCCTAAGTTCTCGATTCCGGCGATGGCGATGGCGGTACCGACGGCCAACTCAAGCGCCAGTGCCTAGGCGTTGGCGGCGCACGGCAGTCCACCACTTGGGCGGCGCTCCGTTCTTTCTCCACCGTGAGCTCTCCACATCGTCGAGCGACGACGAGCAGCGGTGACTGAGACCCGATCTCTTCTCCGACGATGACGAGGCATTTCTTTCGGTGCTCGACTGTGCACGTTCTTCGGCGGCGACATCAGAGCACCTTCCTCGAGCGACGGCGACCGATCTGTTCCGTTTTCGACGACCGAACCTTTTTCGAGCGGCGGCGCTTCTCCGTTCTTTCGACGGTCAACGACAGTGGTGAGTGTCTTTTTCCTCAATTCTTTTATTGAGCTGATCGATCGGATCAAAAGGATGGTCGATCGAGTCAATGGAGAGTTGCTAAGTCTTCTTGATCGATCAGCCTTCGGATCGATCGATCTGATTAAGATCGATAGTTTTTCAGTAGAAACGATGTTCGACTCTGAGTTTCCTTCTTTGTTTCTTTCCCTGGAACTGTTCTACGCAAGGCTCCAATGAGACTTCAGATCGCTGTTGGACACGGAGAGATCGTGTCCGACTTCGTAGGCTCGCTTCTTCTTTAGATCTCCTTTTCTCACTTTTCTCAGGTATTGTTCTGATAACTCTCGATGATTGAATAGTTTTATTGTTTCAAAGTTTGAATGTGTATTTCTTGGTCAGATTGTGGTCGAGGCATTGGGAATTTTGAGTTGTGTTCGTGTCTCGTGTTTTGTTCGTGTCTACTGACTGCGTTCGTGTCCAACTCGGTTCCAAGTTGGTGTTGGACAGGACAAGAGTACATGCTCGTATCCAAGTGGCTCGTGTCCAGTTTAGTTTGGGGTTGCAGTGGCGCGAGCAGGAATTTGAATTTGTAATCCTGAATGTATGGACGGGTCTGCATGTGTTTGCAGGATTTTGATTTTATTGGTTCTGTTAACAATACTGTTATTAGAGGGATAACTGTTGGTTTGAATTACATAGTAAGGGTGTTGGTTGGGTTCTGTCTCCACTGAGCTTGTTTGTAGCTAATTTTGCTGGATTCTGTATGTAAATTCTCAGATGTGCTCGACTCTTTTGATTAAGTTATAGAGTTTGGGTTGCATATGAGCCAGCATGGTCGGGTTGTGTAGGAAAAAAATTCAAAGGTAAAAGTTTGATCTGGTGCTATAGAAAGGATGGGTTGGGCTTGTGAGCTGAACAAATTAGAACAAAAATTGGGCTGGACCAGGGAGGAGAATTGGAAATAAGGTTTGTAGGCTTGAGCTGGATGGTTGGGCTGAGCCGAGTGCCATGGACTGAGTTAGATTTTTGAATATAGGCTAGAGTGATTTTGGGTTGGTTGTGTATATTGTTGTTATTGTTATTATTATTATCATTATTATTGTAGTTGTTAAAATGCTAATTAAATTAACATTTAGTATGTTTTGGTAATAATTTTAATAGTAAATAAATTAATAAAGATTTGCAAATATATATGTATATGTTAATATTGCTCTTATTTAGATAAAACTTTAGCTAAGCTATTATTGTCCAAATAATGGTTTAAGGTACTTCTAATTATTACTTTGATAATTAAGTATTCATTAAACTAGTACATACTCTAAATGTTATGTAGTAGTATCATTTTAACAACTACTTTGAATTTCTAAATGGTTACATTTTAGTGACTATATTACTAAATTTGGCAGTTAGTATAAATAAATATTTTTAGCTAACAAGTATGTTATAAACAAATGGTTCTTTGCTAAATATAGTTTCATTTGTTTTGATTAAGCTATAGTATATATTTTCTAAAAATATTGTAGCTAGTGTATAGTTAGCTAGTATATGGATAATTAGATAGTTAGCAACTTTAGTTAGTGGCTATTGTTTAGATTATGATCTACTATTGCCTATTCTAGGTGGACATTTAGACTCGTTGGTTCAAAGACAAGGCAAGTATACCGACTCAAGCTCTTTACTCTGTATTTCTGTCTTGCTTCATGTTCTCATATAGACACGTTGTACACACGATTGTTCATGGTTCATTATTCATTGTTCATAGTTCATCGTTCATTGTTCATCGTTCATTGTTCATCGTTCATTGTCCAGTGTTCTTTACTTGTACATTGGGGTGGAAAAATACTACAGATATGTGACCAATCCTATATTAGCTAGGCATTGATTAATAGCTTAGGTCTCACATCGTGCACGTGGGACTCTAAGCCGTACCCTTATTCATGTGCTCATGTGCTCTTGTATCCTGTACTACCCCAGCCGGTCACATGTTCTGATAGTTATTTCAAATGCATGTTACACTGATAGTATAGTTCATTGTTCTGGATCTGGTACTATAGTTTCATCGTTATTCATGTACTACAGTTTCATGCTCCCGTACTTGTATCATAGTTCATTGTGCAGCATTTCAGTTTACTTTGTTTAGTGCTTCCTGTCGGGATTGTACTTTGCTCTCTTCCTGACAGGATACGTTGCAGGTATGCTTGAGGATGTTGTTCCACCTTTATGGGCCAGAGCCCGAATCCAGGATGGAGTTATGTTCATGATGGACTTAGAATTGCAGAGTTATAGTTAGATCTTTTTTTTAGATTTGCTTTAGAGATTTTATCATGTATTGTATTGAGGATTCAGGATTGTATAATTTTATTCTGGTTACCGGATTTGTCTCTGGATGATATTGTATTGACTTGGTAGATTGTGGAGATCTGTTCTGGGGACGTGTATAGCAGCTGTGTTGTTTTATGTATCTTGTATCTTGGAGTTTTTTTAGAATTGTACAGCTTACTTCGTCGTGTCTAACGATGAAGGCTGGACGTGTCCAACACGTACCCGATTATTCGAGAGCGGGTTGTGACAGTTATCGCTAGCATAGCGTGTACAATTTATGTGTGATTGGTCACTGACATCACAAGCTATCCTAGACTTATAGCTTTGTTAGTCGGGGCCCTTTCAACGCAAGTAGCGAGTCCCGTTTTAAGTTCTCGCCTAACCCGTGCTATCATCCAGCACAGCTATACCTTGTTTCCTTCTAGGCCAAAAACGGTCCCGTGGCCCCGGGTTGCCGCTCGAGGAAACTTTTACCTTATCGACAAGTTGTCCATGACCGTGCTTAGAACAATTTAGTTATTAAGGCATAGTCTACATTTCTTTTGCGAACTTGACCATTACATCATGTCCCGCCTTGTCATGGCATCGCCTTATTTGAGTCAATCTTTTGTTAACACAGTTCTACAAATTTGCAGTGTGTCCGTGGCTTTGCATCTATTATTTCATTCGCAATAAGGTTATCGATTGAACTAAGAAAGGGGAGGTCAAGAAGAGAAAGGTCAGCCACTCACCTTGAGTTTGCTCAAGGCGAGAGACTTGCATGGTCGTGCTAGACGTCGCCTACGCGATTATGTGAAATCGTACAAGCAACAGATTAGAACACTGTATTATTCAAGGAGTTCGATATGAAATGCGAGTTCGAAATGCAAGCCATGAAAACCATCGAAAACATTCACAAAAACGTATTCAGAAAACCAAAGCTAAAACCACCACAAGTGCAGCATAAAAAAAAGAGTAACGGGAGGTCTCTTCCGACTCAGCCGCATAGTCTATCCTTGAGGCATAATCCGCTGAATATGAGACTTGGTTCCGAAGAAGCCTTTCCATAACGGGAAATGGATCTTAATTCAACCATTTCCGTTCGATCGATTCGATCGATCCCTACCTATCCGTTCCGATCGAATCAATGGCGACAGTGTTCCTTTCTCGCGCACCCCGTGGACGAAGAACGGGACATGATATAGGGACGGGGCACTACAGAACAGTTGACAGCTTTCACAGAAAACGAAGAGCCGTCGACGACAGCTTTATCATTTCTTATTCTGTCGGTTACAACTGTGCCCCGCCACGTGGCCGACTGATCACTCACATACGCCTCCACAGCCATGCGTCCAAAGTTCTGCATGCGCCTCAAAAGCCATGCGTCCCGATTTACTCCTGATCTCAAAAGACAAAAGTCAAGTCCCTATATGCGCTTCCACAACCATGCGCCCAAAGTTCTGCGTGCGCCTCAAAAGTCATGCGTCCCGACTTACTCCTGATCCCAAAAGACAGAAGTCAAGTCCGTGCATGCGCCTCCACCACCATACGTCCGAAGCTCTGCATGCGCCTCAAAAGTCATGCGCCCAGACTTGCTTGTGACTCCTAAAAGTCATAGACCGAGTCTTTTTATGCGCCAGATCCTAGGCAC
This sequence comes from Iris pallida, assembly GCA_029216955.1. NCBI lineage: Eukaryota > Viridiplantae > Streptophyta > Magnoliopsida > Asparagales > Iridaceae > Iris > Iris pallida. The sequence goes on along the minus strand of JANAVB010038747.1, from coordinate 4,227 downwards.
ATCATGACAGATCATTCTCCACCAAATCCGAGATTTTTGAGCCATAGACACATGCCACGTGTCATTTTGACTCAGTTCTGCCTAGGAATGGGTGCTAACCACCCAAGATCTCAGCAACAGCCGAATCTCCAACTGCTACGTGTCAGCTCCACCGCAGGCTAACAGTGCAGCTCAAACAGATTCAACACCAACTTAGGGACGCATCATCCATGCGCCCTACAGCATCAGCCACGTGGCCTCCCTACGTACAAGTTCTCCAGGTGCATATCGCATATGCGCGCATAAGCAGATCAATCTGCTGCCTATAAATAGAAGGATCATTCCTTCATCCGACACACACACACAGAGGCAAAAAAGGTCCAATCCTACAAGTAAAAAGGCCCAAAGCTTCTACTTGTCGAGCATTCGTCAAACCCTCCGACATCCAGGGCAACCCAGATCTTCATAGAGTTCGAGATCGTCGTCAGATCGTCAACGTATTACCACTCGCTCCATCGACACAGTTCCTAGACAAAAATAAAAGTGTACTCCTAGGACTACGTCAAAGTCCTACATTGTACTCTGTTCTGTTTGTAATTAAACACAAAGTTCAATACAAGTCTGTTGTTCTCGTTTTAATGGCAAACAAGAAAGTAAAGATATATTCCCACTGTAATTCCGTCATTTCTAAACACCAAAAGAAAAGTTGATAGGAATTATAATTTCCTAAAAGAAAAAAAAATCCAATGAATCAATTTTCTTTCCTATCCATTACGCGAACCAAACGAGGCCTAAGAGCATCTCCAACCCTATTGTCTTCTTTTGTGTTGTGAATCCTATGTGGCATAAGGCACAAGACAATATCTTTCCTATGTGGCAAAATAATATTCACACAAGACAATGAGATAAAAATGTGTTCTCCAATGCAAAAGTTTGAGAAGGCAATAAAATTATGTTTTTTCAACTTCCAAGACAACTTTTTTACTTCTTCTTTTATATATATATATTTTTATTCATAATTGATGATGTGGACATAAAGTCATTGTGAAGTGCATTGTCTAGATCTAGACAACCAACTTCACATTCTCCTTGCCATGTCATTGCCATGTCAACTTCACAATTTATTTCACATTTGCATTGGAGAAGTACTTTTGAAAAAAATGTTTGTCATTCCTATGTGGCAACCATTTTTTTCCAAACTCACAATAGGGTTGGAGATGCTTTAAAGCCAGTAGAGACGGAAAATCTTTCAGAAAATTCAGACAAAAATTTACGGTGCCAATAGTATTTTGTGTCCAAAAGATTTCAGGAAAATTCAGACAAACTAAAACCGGAAAGCTTTCCCCATACTATTCAAGGAAGAACATCTAAAGACCGAGTCCATCTGCAGACCATAATCTCAACGAAAATTCACACACACACACACTTTCTCTCTCCCAAAAAAAAAAAAAAATTCTCGTCCTCGTTTCTCTCTCCGATCCCAATGGCCGCCACCGATCGGTCCCTCCACCAAATTCTCGGCGGCGGCTCTGGTAATCTCCCTTTCTCTCTAGGGTTCCCTCTCTCACTTTCTACTCACTCTTATCCCTTCTTCTTCCCAACAGTGGCAGACGTCTTGCTATGGAGGAGCAGGTCTGCGTCGGCCTCCGTCCTCGCCGCCGCCACCGCCTTCTGGGTGCTCTTCGTCTTCGCCGGCTACAGCCCCGTCGCCCTCGCCGCCAACTCCCTCCTCCTCCTCGTCGCCGTCGTCTTTTTCTGGGCCAGGGCCGCCGCTCTGCTCCACAGGCCGCTCCCGCCGATACCGAACCTGGAGATCTCGGACGAAGCGGTGGAGAGGCTCGCCGGGAGGGCTATGGTTTGGGTCAATTCCGTGCTGTCGGTGGCTAGGGACATCGCCATCGAGAGGGATAGGAAGGTTTTCCTTCAGGTGGTTGGATTTTTCTAATTTTTGCTTCTGGGATTGTTTAGCAAATTAATGCTTTAAAACAAATCTTTAAAAGCGAACAGTTTTGAACAATATTACCAAAATATTTAATTGTTAGTCGTGCTATGAAGACATGATTTAACTAAAGAAGTCCAGTTCAATTGATCTTTTTCCAGTTAAAATCGTCGAAAACTACTGCATTTTTGTAATATTTTAATATATATCAATGATGGCATTTTTAGAGAAATTTTTTTACTAGAAAAAATTCCTTCTTTAGAAAATGTGAATTGTTTGTAACTGACCTGATCTTGTGTTTTTGTTTGAAGGTGGTTTTGAGCTTGTGGGTCGTTTCGTACATTGGGAGTTTCTTTAGCTTCCTCACGGTTGTTTACATTGGTAAGTTTGGATCAAGTGTCAAAACTTGGTGTTTTAGTATTGAATTGCGATCGTAGGATGTTGTTGGGATCCTTATGGAGGGTTGCATGAGAAAAGAAGACATGGATGTGAAGTGATTTTTTTAAATTAAAGTAGTATGTTGGTATTTTTTTTAGTTTGCTTAACACCCTAGGAAGCACAAGCACCCGTTTCATATCGTGTCAGACCTGTATTGGATTTGGACATGACATGAGCATTCCAAATACTCTAGGTTACGTCAAAATTGGTACCATCTCCATGTTATCGTGTCGTATGTTGTCCATGCAACATAGTAACACTTTTTCACAACGATGAGTGTTGGTTTGAAATTGTTGAATTTGGTTTTCTCAGTAGAAATTTGTGTTAGAAATAAATTACATGTTGATTCATTAGATGATGAACAAAAATAAATACGGAAGTGTACCTGAATCCATTGATTGACTTGATGGATCTTGAAGCAGACGTCTCTTTATGGGGTTTGATCTTCCAACTCGCCACGACTCTTAATAACAAAGATGAAATCTTTGTTCCTCTCTCTGTTGATGGTGATGCAGAAGAGAAGAGAGAAAACCCTCTCTTTTGTAGCCTTATGAGTTGGGGACCATAACCCGAATGAATATATATATATATATATATATATATATATATATATATATATGTGTGTGTGTGTGTGTGTGTGTGTGTGTGTGTGTGTGTGATATTTCTGATTTGGTCCCTTATCAAATTAGATTTATCTCCGGTATTTACACATTATTTTCATGACAATTGTACCCTTAAGCCAATTTTTCAAATAGACCACTTTAATTTGGCTTAATTATTTAGATAGAAAAACACAATTAATTTTACATATGTGGCCCATGTTATTGAATAATTCCAACAATCTCCTACTGGACCACATATGGAACCTTATAATTGTGTTAACCTTGGTGAGCTCATAAATTTGTATCTTAATCCCTAGGATATATTCGGACAATATCGTCCATTAACTATATCATTATAGGATTAAAACGGCCTTCGTCACATTTAGCGTAACTAAACCATCAATGGTCATATATACCAATATAGCTAAACGACATAGATCAATCATAAATGCGTAGCATGAAAATTACACGCAATGTGATCAACACATGTCTATTTCCAACTGGTCCTCTTAACTTTAGTGAAATCATTACTTTAACATAATGAAAACAGAATGAACTGAACTTTTCATATATCTGATCAGATAAATATCCAAAATACTTTAATACATAAATGTGTACAAAGCCAAATAGCACCACAATACATAAAATACAAACTTTCACTATATTGTCATATTTTTAATTAATATAATACCCATATGAGCAGTATGCTCATGAAAGACCTTGGGTGATAATACTTGTGTGAACGGATTCACTAACATGAAGTTTGTACTAATGTGCTATATGGATATTTTAACCATTCTGAATTATTTTTTTCACAACTAGATACTTTATGTCAGTATTCTTTGACTTATACAAGTTCCTGTTGTTATTGGAATACAATATTGCTGATTTATTGTCACACCATAATTTGAGTGGTCTTTCAACACCCTCCTGTAGATGCAGCCTTGTGACAAAATTTTGCAACTATATTTCCTGAATGGATGCCTTACATGATACTATAAACCTTGCCGTCATGGTGGAAGAAGTTATGAGTGTCTGTTTGACACCCATCCAAAATATATCTCCACCAGTCAACAGATAAACATAACCTGATGTGGATCTCTTGCTGTCTTGGTATCCATCAAAAATCGGAGTTAGAATACTTTATGATCTCCAAAATTATCCAATTTCTTGTAAAGAGCATATAATTCCTTGTTCTTTATTAATTACTTAAGTAGCTTAGTTGCTATCCAATGATCCATTCCATATTTGCTTAAATATCTGCCTAAC
>JANAVB010038746.1:0-20211 GCA_029216955.1 Iris pallida | reverse complement strand
ATTTGGGATAATAAAACATTATTTTTTTTAGTCTCCAAAAAAACATATATATATTATTTATCTAAATTTTCTTCGACTATCCTTCCGTCCATGACTAAATCCTATTATTCATGTTTCTCGCCAATTCAAACCTACCTTATATCGAACCTAACTAATTTGATCCTTCTTGACCCAATGGAACTGTCCGTGCCACCATCAGAGATCACCTTGTGTAGTTGTTATCCGAAGTCGCAGTTCGTGCCACATTGATCATTGCAGTACACCAGGCGACCTACCAGGCAAGACACATTGCCATTTGTTGTTTATTTATTTGCTCATATTTCATGCATTATTCTTTATTTTCTTTATGCAAAAAAACTATGATACATGGCATAACCTATTAGAACTTACTGTTCAGTTATTTTCCTGCTATGTATTATTTTTCTTACACATTAAACCTAGATTTAAGAGGCCACCTTTGTGTGTTGCATTCATAGGCCTTGACACATTTGTACCACGTTGTTGTGAGTCATATGTAGAACTCCGACATACGTGACTGGCTAGCCACCAGTACGTATAAGCCGTACGTTAGGAAATAACTGCTAATAGAATTGTATGCTAGAAGACTTAGCAGTTATGAGTTGGCATTGGACGGGGAGAACATGATTGGAAGTTGACTACCACCATATCTATCGTAGACTCGCTCGCTACTACTGAGGAATGATAGGTAGACTATATGCTATAGACTCGCTCGATACTGAGAAATAGTATATGGTGTTGTGACTCGCTACTAAGGTACTGTACTGTATTGGTATTTTCTTGACTTGGCTCGGTAGTCATGCGACCATGAACTGTTCTTAAAACTGTATTTCACTTAGAACGGTTAGGCACCCTTATCCGTTAGGTACGAGTACTTTTGGTTTGGGTACTTGTATCTGACCGTGGCTTAGAACAATAACTTGTCGCGAATTAGTTCATCACATCTTGTCCTTGTTTGGTTATAGGTGTGGCTTACTACTTCGATGAGAAGGTATTGAACCTTGTTGGGGTTCGGATACCATATTGGATTCATAGCATAGAAAGATACGTCATTGTGAATTAGTTTACCATCTTCTGTTCTTATTTGGTTGGGAAAAATGGTACCCTAGTTCAATAGGTGTATTGGACCATGTTATAATTCAGTTGACTTATTTATTTGAGCAATTTATATTCAGTTATATTGGCATGATATTATGTGTCTTGTTACGTCCCTCTGAGGACCTGGTTATCTCGCCAGGTGTGTGCTCTTGTCTTTCGCAGGTGTTCTAGCCGTGGCCATGATCATCTCTATTTCTTCAAGGATGATTGCACTTGATCGTCTTCGCTTCGCTCGCCAAAATCATTCTTTTATATATCATGTATTCTTTTCATAGTTGGTAGTAGATTTGTCTCCGCCCAACTACATGTACCAATGACAATTCATAGTTAATTATATGATATCTTTTATTATTCATTTTTTGTGTGGATGATATTAGTCATGGTTCTACAGCATTTTACTGCTTACGTATATTTATTATACGGCTGGCATGTCTACGTTTCTAGTCCTACGTATTTTGGAACTGGGGCGTTACAAACATACATGAGATTTATACTTCATGGCTTACAATACCGAAAAAGGCGCCATCTATATACTCATTTGGTAGCTACTGTTGTAGAAGAATTCTACCAAGTGTACGTGATCCTTCGACGATCCTCAAAAATCTTGCATAAAAGCTCTCAACATGTCCTCATGTATATGAATCGTGCGTTCTGACTGTCCGTCGGTCTGCGAATGATATGCAGTGCTGAACTTCAAACGAGTTACCAAACTCTCATGTATACTCCTTCATAAATGAGACGTAAATATAGAATCATGATCCGATACAATGCTGACCGGTACTCCATGCCACCTCACAATCTGTCTTATGTATATATGTGCCAATACCTCTATAGACTGCCCTACTCTGAACGACAAAATGTGCCGATTTTGTGAGTCAATCTACAATCACCCAGACTGCGTCCTTTCCGCTAGGGTTCCTCGGGAATCCAGTGACAAAATCTATTGTAATGTGCTCCAACTTCCACTCAGGAATGGAAAGTGGTTGTAGAAGTCTAGTTGATCTCTGATATTCAGCCTTGATCTGCTAGCAGACCAAATATCTCGCTACAAATCGTGCAATCTCTCTTCATCCCATGCCACCAGTAATGTTGCCTCAAATCTCGGTACATCTTCGTACCTTCAAGATAGATAGAACTATGCATCTTTGCCATCAACTCTTGTCGAAGCTCTCTTTTTGGAATACACAAGCAATCTTCGTACCTCAATGTCCCATCCTCATGAATCTGTAACCTTGTTTGTTCTCCTGTCTCTGTCCTCTCACGAAGTCTTTGGAATCTACCTTCAGTATGCAAAGAGGCCTTGATCCTCTCTATTAATGAAGATTGGACCTCCAATTGGGCTAGTAGACCCTTTGGGCCTGGGAATTTAATCTCCATCTACGCTCTTGAAGGTCCTCTAGCAAACGACATTGTGTCGTCAAGAAGTAAGTTGTAGAATTCTAGCTTAAGGTGTGTCCTACTATATTCAACTTTCTAGGATGATACTGCAACTCAATATCATAGTCCTTCATCAATTCTAGCCAACGTTTTTGCCTCATATTCAACTCTTTCTGAGTAAAGACATACTTAAGACTCTTGTGGTCCGTAAAAATCTCAACCCGCTCGCCTTATAGGTACTACATTCATAGCTTTAGTACGAATATCACTGCAGCTAACTCTAGATCATGCGACAGGTAGTTCTTCTCATGAGCCCTCAACTGTTTTAAGGCATAAGCAACTACCTTATTATGCTGCATCAGAACACATCATAATCTGTTGCCAGATGCCTCACTGCATACCACAAAGCCTCCTGAACCAGAAGGAAGAGTCAAGATAGGTGTTGCAGTCAAACTCTTCTTCAGCTCATCAAACGCAGTCTAATACTCCTCGATCCAAGTGAACTTCTGATCCTTACACGTCAAACGCCTCATAGATTCAGCAATCATTGGAAAAATTTTACGAAACGCAAATAGTATCCGGTAAGTCCGAGAAAACTTATAATCTCTGAAATTGATGTAGGTAGTAGCCATGTATCAACTACATCAATCTTCTCTGGATCAGCTGACAATCCCTCTTCAGAAATGATGTAGCCCAGAAAAGAGACTTTGTTTAAGCATAAAATCATACTTGTTGAGCTTGGCATAAAGCTCATCCTTCCTTAGAACTCCCAACACAACTCTAAGACGCTCCTCATGACTCTTGGAGTATACTAGTATAGCATCAATAAAAATTGCCATAAACTTATCTAAATACTCTTGGAATAACTTGTCCATTAGATTTATGAACACAACTTGCGCGTTAGTTAAACCAAACGGCATTACCAAAAATTGCATATAACTGCTATTTTACCTTGCTTTACTTGTATAACCCGCTCTGATACCAATTGTATGAACGAAATCGTAAAGCAGAATACTCTAGAGGGGGTGAATAAAGTAGGCAGCGGAATATTGCTAATTAAAAACTTGTTAGCAGTTAGATCACAGATAAAATAATAATCACAAAAGTAAATGACAGAATTTAAAATTGATCAGAAGGCAAACGCAAACACCGAGATTTATACTAGTTTTTCTCTTGTGAGGACTAGTCCAGTCGGAAGAACTCTAGCTTCCAGTTGAATCCACTATTGGAAAATCTCGCAAGTTTTCATACAAAGTCCTTGCAACTTCTACAGACGCGAGCTTTGATACGAAGACTTGTCCAACTTCAATTGTGAAGAGTTGAATCTTCTATCAAGCCTCTGATTACAATCGCTCTTAAAACTTCTAGACCGCACCATACTGGCAAATCGACTAGAGGATTGTAACTGGCTTGGAATTTGAAAATGAAAGCTTTTAAGAACTCTTTGGAAGAATGTAAGCTTAAGAAAAGAAGAGATTGAAATTGAACTGGTGTTTTGAAATGATCGAAATGCTTCTCTATTTATAGCTTTTCCAAAGACAGAATTCGGGCAGAATTCGGACAGAACTCTTTATAACAAACCGTAACTGAAGGATGATCAAGTTCAAAAAACCAACGTTCACTAACGTTCCAAATGGCCGAACTCGGCCCGAGTTCTCCTGGGGTTCTGCCAGTTTATTTTTGGAGAAAATAAATTTTGGCTTTTTGAACAATCTTTCAGAAGCTTTTTGTAAAAAGAATGTTTTTCAAAAACGTAGGTCATTTGTAAAGAATATGGTTTTGAAAAACATTTTCGGATAGCCTATTTGCCAGTACGACTCGGTGTACAATGTATTCCTAGACTCAATAAAATGAAAAATTATATTGCTTAACAGGAAGTACATTCTGAATGGCAAACGGCTTCAGTCTTGAAAATTGTTGATAACCATTGTTGAGCAGTGTCCTAAACGTCGTAGGTAAACATCTGAGTTGACTTGTATTTATATCGAGACAGAGTTTGATCAATTATTAAAATCAGGTTTGACCATGACCAATGGGCCAACAATCTCCCCTATTTTGATAATTGACAAACCTTGCCGATATACATCTAAGCTTGGAATCAATTCAAAATAGTAACCAAAAAGAAATTGTTCATAACCTGTATTCACAAAAATGTTAGATCCTTATTTCTCCCCCGTTGTCACTTAGCAAAATAATTGTAAAAGAGAAAGCTCCCCCGCAAACAATGCATAAGTAACAACAGTGAAGAAACACAATAAAAAATATAGGAATAATCTTTACAGGCATGGTATAAACAGTAAAAAGAACAGATAGTCTAGAGAACACACACAGGCATGTATTTGTCACAGACAGTATTTGAGAAAGTATGAAGCAGCAAAAGATAGATAGTGCTAGCATAATACTGAAACATATAAAGTGATGAATAATAGACTAAAATGCCAAAACTGAGGCATAATCAAAAACCATGTCCATAAATAGTCACATAATAGAAAAAGTGCTAAAAAAGAGTACTGATATAATCTTGGAATGTCGGAGCATTTCCAAGTAAACATGAGACAAAAGTAACAGTCTCAATAATCTAACATCTCAAAACTCATCATCATCATCAACAACATCAGCTGCAGCTCCAGCATGTCCAGAAGGACCAGCTCTAGAAGTACCAGCGCCAGAAGTGCGAGGAGTGGCGCCAGCAGTACGATACCAATCATAGGCGTTCCCTGGCTGGAACAGAGAGTGAACCACCTCGTCGTCAATACGGTAGCCAGAAACAGAAGGGTCTCGAGGCAGAGAGCTAGCATAATGACCCATCTGCACAAACCTCAGATTGGCAAAAGAGTTGGCAATCGCCTGGAACCGAGTTACATCACGAAACTCGTGTTCCCTAGAGGTCTCAACATAAAAAGACTGCAGATCTGATAAGTGCTGATGGATACCCTCAAATGTCATAGGGTAAGAATGAGGAGGAACAGGTGATGTAGGAGCAGTAGGAGTGGGCGAGGAGTAGGTGCAGTAGGTGGAGGAACAGATGCAATGCTGCGACGAGAGAGTTTGAGAAACTTGGACTCGGGGTCGACAGCACAAGTAGATAAATCAATATCAAATCTCTAAAAAATACGAGAAATAAGCATCGCATAAGATAGGTTGCGGTCTCTTCCGCGACATCTACCCATCATCTGAATGATAGTCTTAGGGCAGAAAAAGGAATCCCCTTAAGAATATGATAAAGAGCAGAAAGCTAAGTGCAGTGACATCATCTTTGGAAGTAGATTTTGGAAGTAAGGTGGAATAGATGATGCGATGTAATTCGTAGTTAAACAAGTTCAAGTTATTAGCCTTGAACTTTCCAGAAAGAACGCGTGCGGGCGCATAAAGTTTATTCTTGAAACTAACAAGTGTCGTGCCATCGGGGAAATCAAAATCAGTGATATCATCGAGCGGGGTACCTTCGTTTGGGATACCAAGGATTTTCGCTAACGTTTCATCAGTGAATTCGATATCAATTCCTCCGACACGTGTCCTCGCTGTAAAAGTATCTAACACAAAATTACAATAGAATAATCTAATGGCATTAGTGGCAATGGGGAATTGTAAGGTGACAAAATGTTGTAATCCTAATGCCTCAAAATAAGGGCGGTGATCCGGAAAGACAGTCCACTTAATCGGCGACCCGGTGCAAATAGTACGCATGATAAAATTGGCGTACCACAATAATGCTTGATCGGAAGTTTTAAAATAAAACTCATCCGATGCACCATCGTCCGATTGGACCGGAGAAAAGAGGCAATCTGTTTGCGGATCTGAAGGCGCTGCATCTTCACTGGCATTGGTCTTCTTCCTCTTGAAGAGATTGAACTTAGGCATTCTTTCCTAAAAAATTTCTACAAACCTTAAGTATTGAAAAGTGGAGGAAAGAAGGGATTATACCTTCCAAGAATTGGATATGTTGTAGAGGATGACGATCTCTGCACGAATCCAAAGTTTTGACGAGAAACTCCACAAGGATTGGAAGAACAATGATGGAGAAGAACTAGGATTTCGGAGGGGTGGAGCTGCAGTTATGAGGATGTGGGAAAGAATGAAGAAGAAGGAAGCCTCGGGTTGGTGCTGGTATATATAAATACCCAGTCGAACTCTGGCCGAATTCGGACCGAACTCGGGCCGAATTCGCCAAGGGTTGCCTGGCTATATATATATATATATATATATATATATATATATATATATTTTTTAGGGTTGCCTGGCTATATATATATATATATCTATATATATATATATATATATCTATATATATATATATATAATTATATATATTATATATATATATATATTATATATATATATATATATTCAAATGAGGCCACACTCTTTTCATTAATTCGTTTCAAATGCTTAATTCAAAGTTTAATAATTTTAAATCTCAAATAATATAATTAATATTATTTTACAAATTAATATTCTTTACTCAGCATCTGTCTCAGATTAGCTGTAGGAGTACTGTCCCAGCTAACGGAGGTTCACCAGGGAACTCTTAAATACCGCTTCGCTTCGACCGTAGTCGTGGTGACAGACAGACTCTTTTTAGGCTTGTCTCAAAAACATTTTATGATTATCGAATAAATAATTAATAAAACAAAATTAATTATATTATTGATATCTAAAATTTCTAATTCTCGACGTAAATAGTTGAAACGATCTTCCGCTAAAGGTTTTGTGAGTATGTCAGCTAATTGATTCTGTGTGTCTATGTATACAAGGTCTATATCTCTATTTTGTTGATGATCTCAAAGAAAATGATGTCGAATCTCGATATGTTTAGTACGAGAATGACATACTGGATTCTTAGTCAAATTAATAGAACTAGTGTTATCACAGAAAATGGGTATATGTGTAAAATGCAATCCATAGTCGTCTAAGGTTTGTTTCATCCACAAAATTTGTGCACAACAACGTCCTGCGACGATATACTCAGCCTCTGTTGTTGATAATGCAACAGAATTTTGCTTTTTACTAAACCAAGAGACTAAAGCTTTTCCTAGGAAATGACATGTACCGCTAGTACTTTTTCTATCTACTTTACATCCGGCAAAATCAGCATCAGAATAACCGATTAGGTCAAATGACATACTTTTGGGATACCATTAGCCGACAGAAGAAGTGCCTTTAAGGTATCGAAAGATATGCTTAACTGCGCACAGATGTGATTCCTTAGGATTGGCTTGAAAACGAGCACATAAGTAAACACTAAACATAATGTATGGTCGAATGGCAGTTAAATAAAGTAAGCTACCGATCATACCTCGATACTTACGTATGTCGACAGGTTTGTCTTGTTCATCAATCAAGCTTGGTTGAAGTCGCCATTGGAGTGCTAAGTGGCTTTGCTGCTTCCATGTCGAACTTCTTTAGTATATCCTTTGTGTACTTAGCTTGATTTATGAACGTCTCATTGTTGGTTTGTTTGATTTGCAGTCCGAGAAAGAACTTCAGCTCTCCCATCATGCTCATCTCAAACTCATTCTGCATACACTTTGAAAATTCTTGACAAAGAGATTCATCAGTAGATCCAAAGATAATATCATCGACATAGACTTGAATCAAAAGAATATTATTATTCAAAGACTTTATAAACAAGTAGTGTCAACCTTTTCCTTTGAAAAACTGTTATCAAGTAGAAAAGAGCTTAGACGATCGTACCAAGCACGAGGGACTTGTTTCAAACCGTATAAAGCTTTCTTCAACTTGAAAACATATTCAAAAAATTTGAAATCAGTAAAACCGGGTGGTTGAGCTACATAAACCTCTTCTTTTGTAAAACTATTTAAAAATGTGCTTTTGACATCCATTTGAAATAACTTAAAATTATGAAAACATGCAAATGCACATAACATGCGAATGGATTCTAATCTCGCAACTGGGGCATAAGTCTCATCGTAGTCGATACCTTCTTCCTGATTGTATCCTTGAGCTACGAGTCGAGCCTTATTACGAGTCACTAAACCATTCTCATTCAATTTATTTCAGAATACCCATCGGGTACCAATGACCGGATGATCAATAGGCTTGGGAACAAGTTTCCAAACTTGATTCCGTTCGAATTGGTTTAATTCCTCTTGCATAGCATCTATCCAAAAATTATCACTACATGCTTCATCAATATTTTTGGGTTCAAACTGCGAGACAAAAGCAACACAAGAAGCTATATCTTTATTAGAGGAGCGAGTACTTACACCCTTGGTAATCTCACCAATTACCAAGTCCTTTGGATGATCAGCCGTGAACTTCAATCTTTTGGCAGACTCCGAAGGTAGCTGGTTTATGGATCTTCTCTAGGAGGATCAGCTGGTGTTTTCTGGGTACATTGAGATCTTCGTCATTGTCATCGATTGTCGTTTGATTTAGTTCATCAAAGGTGAAATTGATTGACTCTTCGATGATCATGGTTCTTTTATTGAAGACTCTGTATCCTTTACTTTTGCCCGTATAACCTAAAAATATACCTTCATCGGCCTTTTCGTCAAACTTTCCCAAATTATCTTTTGTATTAAGAATAATGCATTTACAACCAAATATTCTAAAATATGAAACTGATAGAAATTCTATCAAACCATAACTCAAATGGAGTCTTCTTCGATTTGGGTCAAATTAGAACACGATTGAGAACAAAACAAGCTGTATTGACAGCTTCAGCCCAGAAATACTTGGGTAGACTAAACTGGTTTAACATTACTCTGGCCATTTCGGATAGAGTTATGTTCTTACGTTCCATAACTCCATTTTGTTGTGGAGTCCTAGGGCAGGAGAATTCGTGCACAAAATCGTGTGTCACAAAATTGCTCAAACTCCGCATTCTCGAATTCGCCTCCATGATCGCTAATACGAGTGATCATGTAACCTTTTTCATTCTGTACTTTCTTGCAAAATGCGACAAATTCCTATACTGTATCGTTTTTACGTGTCAGAAAATGTACCCACGTGTATCTAGAATAATCATCTACAATTACAAAAGCATATAGCTTACCTCCGAGGCTAGCAACTCTGCTAGGACCAAATAAGTCCATATGTAGCAATTGTAGAGGTCTAGTAGTACATACAGCATTTACTGACTTGAAAGTGGATAGAGTAGCTTTGTTCTTTTCACATTGACTACATACTGAATCCTTCTTGAATGTAATTAATGTCCGGTAAACCGCGTACTAGCTTCTTCGTGGATAATCTGGAAATAGTATCCATATTTGCATGACCGAGTCTCATATGCCACAGATGACTCTCATCACTTTTAACCATTAAACATCTACCTGAAATGTTAGTATCTTCCAACAAATAGAAAACATATATTGTCTTCTCTAATACCTTCAAATATAGTACTACCAGTTGAACTATCAATAATAGTACATTTGTCTTTTACAAAGTTAATACCACAACCGTGATCAGCTAAATGGCTTATGATTAGCAGATTATGTTTTAACTCAGTAACAAGACAAACATCTTTAATCACGGGATAGGGAGCTTTACCAATATCACCAATACCGATTATATACCCTTTTAAATTATTGTCGAAGGAGACGTATCCTTCTTTATTCCTCTTCGACAGTGTTGCGAATAATAAAGCGTCACCGGTCATATGCCGTGAGCAACCGCTGTCGAGGATCCATTTGCTCCTAGCATGTGAAGGGCGTCCCACCTACAAAATAATTTGCAGATGAAACTCTTGGTACCCATTTCTTGTAGGGTCCTGACTGGTTAGTTTTCGGTATCCATGCATAAATATTTAAATAACTAACCTTCTGATTCTACATGCAGAAGATATATGACCAATGAGGCCACAATAATAACATTTAGCATGTTGAGTGTTGAAAGCTGAGTGGTGTGCATGGTTGGTAGGTTTAGGTTTTCTAGTATAGAAGAAAGCATACCGATTATCCTGTTTGGGCATAACCTTTTTAGGCAAAGGTTTGATAGGGTTAGGTCTGACAGTGTTAGGTTTGGGAATGTTTCGATTTTTCGGTAAGTGACACGTGTTAGGGTAGGAAGCAGCAGTATCAGGCTGTTTTCCTAACCTAATTTCCAATCTTTTGGAAGTGTCATATAACTTAGTACAGTCAGAAGTGAGTGCTTCCATTCTGACTTGTGCACTTTGAAGACTTTTCTTCTCTTTAGAAAGTTCTTCTTTCAGTTGGTCAATAACCTTGTTTTTTCTTCGGATGACTTGGTAGTCTCGTGCAATAAGAGCTTAATAGAAGAAAGCTCACCAGACTCACTAACATTATCTTTAACCTCAGCTAGTAGGTCGGTAAGTCTTCCTATTTCACCTTTGTACTCCTTGAGTACCTTCTTAGAGTTCTGATATTTGCTACGCAGTTTTCTGTAATCACTTAACAGTTCACTGAAGGCTTCTCCAAATTGCTCAAAGGTGAAGTTATCATATGTATCAACTATAGGTTCAGAGAGTACCTGATCGGATGCCATAAAGCATACATTTACAGCATCTTCTGATTGTTCATCTTCTGAGTCGCTGGCTTCACTTTCATGCCATATGCTGGTGTTGGCATACTTCCGAGATGTTGATCTCTTCAGATTCCCTTTCTCGTATCTGTTGATCTTCTTGCTTGTTGATGAGTTTGTAGGACAGTCCTTCTTCATGTGTCCTTTCTTCTTGCAGCCGTAGCAGACAGCGTCATCTTGATACCAGTTGTTGCCGCCATTGTCTCTTTTATCTTCTTCTCATATCTTAAGAATCTTTTGAATTTTCTTATAAGGAGTGCTTGATCTTCAGCATAGATTCACTGTTGTCTGAATCATCTTCAGCAGATCTTCTGTGCTGTCACGCCCCAGAACCAGAATACTTGAGAGCGGAGGAAGACATAGCTAGCTACGTATATGAAATGGAGACCATCTCGCTATACGGTCATGGCTATCGAGATACATGAGGGTTTACTACAAGCCAACAGTCTCTTAAGGTCATGAACAAGCCTAGTCTCAATCACAAGCAAGTAAGTAAATGTTACAAGATGTAAGATCATCAAATATACAATAGTAAGGCGTCCCAAACATTACATATTCAGCTGATCATGAAGCTAGTCGTTACAAAATGTTAAGACTAGCAAGAGTTTTAGGCATACATGATCAACCCTAGGATCTGTCAATCATGTTACAGCCCGTAGGCAGAAGTGAGTAAGTGCAATCGAGCTAACACTGTTTGTCGGCTAAACGCCTCAAAAGAATATTTTTACAATAAAGTGGAAGATCAAAAATAAACCCACTCGTTGTCCTGGTTACGTCTAGTCGCCACCATCGGGCTGGAAAGTCGGTAGATCCTCTGGAGCTGCTCCGAAATCTGGCCATACAAAACTAGCTGGGTCAGATCCCAGAAAGAGCAAGTGCCACAAAGGAAGCTTCACTTAGGAACTAAAACCAGCAATTAGCACAATAGTAATAAGGTAGTAAATAAGACAGGGTTAAGAAAAGCATCACAGGGTGATATACGATGAGATAACCACGGAAACTATTCAGAAAGCCAGGTTACAACCCGTAAACCAAACAAGGACCGAGGTTTAACCCTTCGTCTGAACCGAACTTGGAATTCTCACCATTTATCGGTAAATAAATACATGCATTCTGGTCATGCAGTAATCTAGAACAAGATCAGGGCAAGACTAGACAGGTTAGACTCCATTCAATCATTTCACGGCCAAGCAAGAATTACGGCTTGATACTTTAACTAGCTAGGGTTATCACAGGCCTAGTTACTAGCAAGATGCAGTGAGATTATTTCACAGCCACAAGCCCTGCAGACCATCCAGGTTACCCGGGTTGAAAGATTAGGGTTGAATTTAGGTGGTACATCGTCCAGGAAATGCATGTACCCTTAGGTAGCTTGAAGGGTGCAACACATGACAGTGTGCTGGAAATGTGCCCTACTCGACGGCAGGCTACAGATCCCAAGACGCGCCCAGGTAACGGGATTGCCTGTAGCTGGGAGATCTCTTTATGACTAATGTATTAATCTAGTTATTTAGTCTTAGTCCATTTCAGTAGGTACTCCTGACCGTGGTACTCAGGAGTCCCCTCCTAGACATGATGCAAGACAGGACTGGATTATTTACAAGCACAATCGCCCACGGTGTTGGGTTAATTATACAGGTCATGTCATGTCAGGTAGCCGTCGCAACAGCTTATCAAGATATATCATGTCAGGTTATCATGTCAAGTTCACTGGTCAAGAGTGCACCACAACGGGCCACTATCAGGTCGTACTAGTTCCTTGTCACACCATGTCATATACAATTGTCATTTCAAATCATGTCAATCAAATCGTGATTTATCAAGTTCAGGACAAAAGGCGTAAGGATATAAAATGGGCGTAAAATATACAATAAAGGGGTAACAAGACATGGGCAAATAATAAAACACAGGGCTATAGGGAGCCATGCGGCTCAGGCATATGCGGCCAGGAATGATCTCATACGGCTAGGAAGAGAACAGCCCATGCGGCTCAATAGGGTCAGGCGCATGCGGTCAAGGAGAGAATCCATGCGGCAGCAGCTCATGCGGCTAAGGGTCCAAAGCTCATGCGGCTGAGAAGAATGAGGCATATGCGGCTAGCGGAAAGAGTGGGGTATTATGCGGCTGCAGGGGGAAGGGTTCCTGCGGCTGAGAGTAAGTGGCTTGCATGCGGCTCAGGAAGAGTTCTCATGCGACTAGGTCAAGTAAAGTCCCATGCGGCCGGGAAGAGAGGGCGCTTGAGACTAAGTCAGAGCATTCATGCGGCTGGAAGAAGCGGGGTCCTCATGCGGCCAGGGAGGGCACATGCGGCTAAACGGGTACGTCTCATGCGGCTCAAGAAGTGCAGAGTATATGCGGCTGGGGATTGAGCGAGTTATGCGGCCAGATGAGTTCGGCCCTCATGCGGCTCAAGTACTTCCAGCCATGCTACTTGCCGCATGAATTATTCATGCGGTCAAGTCAAGCACAGTTTATCTTCTCCAAAATCCCGAGAAGAGGAACACCATAAGAGCCAAGTTCTCAAGCTCCATAACTCCCATCCGAGCCAAAATCCGAACTTTCATAGGTCAAAACGGGTCAGAATGAGATGCTCTACAACATAGAACTATCAAACTCAGAAATAACAAGATTAAGTAGATCAAAACCCAAGAATTCTGAAAATAAAGTAAACTTAGATCTACAAGGATCTAGCCATGGAAAGTGGAAATGCCAAGTATTAAAGTAAGTTAAAATGCTATAAGGAAGAGGATGAAGCAATAAAGTTGGAGTTCCTCCATAAAGCAAGTTGTACTTGCCTAGACCTCTCTCTGGTAGGTGAAGAAAGTAAATGGAGGAAAGAAGAGAGTAATGAAGAGAGAGAAGGAAGAATGGGTAATAATGGTAGTGGTGGTGGTAGGTAGGGGGTTCACCCTTGGTTCATGATGAACCAATAGCAATCCCCAACCGAACCAAGCCAACCCGAACCAAGAATAACCTAAGCCAGGATGGAAACTAAGCAAGGAATCATGCAATACAAGATAAAATACGTACACATATTCTAAAATACGTAATACGAACCACAGGCATTACATGTACTGAGCCTTGAAAGCGATCGTCTTTTCCTTTGGTGCAGGCTCTTCAAAGTCTTGTAGCTCTAGTTCATGAGTGAGTAGCTTACCCATGAGTACTTCAAGTGTCATGGTAGTGAGGTCGTTTCCTTCAATAATTGCAGTAGCCTTCGGAATCCAGTTCTTTGTAAGTGCTCGCAGGAGTTTGCGAATCTTTTCACGGTTACTGTAATCTTTGCCTAGGGAGGACAAAGGATTTACAATATCCAAGAATCTCTCGAACATCTGAGTAACTGTTTATTGGGCTTTATTTTGAACGCCTCATACTCTTGAGTAAGTCTGCTGACCTTTGATTCTTTGACTTGAGTTGTGCCCTCATGTGTGCCTTCAAGAAGTTTCTACACTTCATTTGCAGTTGTGCAGATAGATACCCTGTTAAATTCAGTTCTGTCTAAAGCACAAAATAAAGCGTTAATAGCACGTGCGTCAAGACTGGCCTTTTTTTTTCTTCCTCTGTATATTTGTCATGGGATTTTCAACCAAAACACCATCCATCAATAACTACATACCATAAGTCAAAATCAAGAGATTTCATAAAGAAACTCATACGTATTTTCCAATAAGTGTAGTTTGTGTCGTCAAATAGTGGAGGTCTGTTTGTGGCTTGGCCTTCACTTATGAATTTCACAGTTGCCATGTGTAAAGCTGTGATCTATATAAAATTGAATATAACTGTTGTTTTACCTTGCTTTACCTATATAACCCGCTCTGATACCAATTATAGGAACGAAATTGTAAAGTAGAATACTCTAGAGGGGGTGTGAATAGAGTAGGCAGCAGAATATTGCTAATTAAAAACTTGTTAGCAGTTAGATCACAGATAAAATAATAATCACAAAAGTAAATGACAGAATTTAAAAGTGGTCAGAAGGCAAACGCAAACATCAAAATTTATACTGGTTTTCCTCTTGTGAGGACTAGTCCAGTCGGAAGAACTCTAGCTTCCAGTTGAATCCACTATTGGAAAATCCCACAAGTTTTCATACGAAGTCCTTGCAACTTCTACAGACGCGAGCTTTGATACGAAGAACTCGTCCAACTTCAATTGTGAAGAGTTGAATCTTCTATCAAGCCTCTGATTACAATCGCTCTTGAAACTTCTAGACCGTACCGTACTGGCAAATCGACTAGAGGATTGTAACTGGCTTGGGATTTGAAAATGAAAGCTTTTAAGAACTCTTTGGAAGAATGTAAGCTTAAGAAAGAAGAGATTGAAAGTGAACTGGTGTTTTGAAATGATCGAAATGCTTCTCTATTTATAGCTTTTTCAAAGACAGGACTCTGACAGAATTCGGGCAGAATTCAGACAGAACTCTTTATAACAAACCGTAACTGAAGGATGACCAAGTTCAAAAAACCAACGTTCACTAACGTTCCAAATGGCCGAACTCTGGCCGAACTCGGCCCGAGTTCTCCTGGGGTTCTGTCAGTTCATTTTGGAGAAAATAAATTTTGGCTTTTTGAACAATCCTTCAGAAGCTTTTTGTAAAAAGAATGTTTTTCAAAAACGTAAGTCATTTATAAAGAATATGATGGTTTTGAAAAACATTTTCGGATAGCCTATTGCCAGTACGACTCGGTGTACAATGTATTCCTAGACTCAATAAATGAAAAATTATATTGCTTAACAGGAAGTACATTTTGAATGGCAAACGGCTTCAGTCTTGAACATTGTTGATAACCATTGTTGAGCCGTGTCCAAAACGTCGTAGGTAAACATCTGAGTTGACTTGTATTTATATCGAGACAGAGTTTGATCAATTATTAAATCAGGTTTGACCATGACCAATGGGCCAACACCTTCTTCGGTGCCAATCTATACACATGGGAAGAAATTGTCTCTACTTCCGGAACCAACTATATGGTATACTCTATCTCTCCGTCAGGTGGCACTACCGAAAGCTCCTCTAGAAATACCTCCTCGAACTCCGATATAACATACAATAGTGTTGTATTCTCGTTTGCTATATAGGCTTTCAGAGTGGGAGAAGTACCATGCTCTTTAGTCCATCGAAGTAACTCAAACTCTGAAAGATCTGGAGGTCTAAAAATAACAGAACCACTCTGTCAATCTAGCGTTGCATGGTACTGGCTCAACTAATCCATGCCAAGCACGACATCATAGTCTATCATAGTGAAGACTAAAAATCGTGCACTTATCTTGCCTTCCATAAACTACCACGAAAAATGATCTATAGACATCTTTGATAGACACTATACCACCTCCCGTAAGAATTCTCATATTCTTTAAAAGGTGTGCAGTCGCTACTTTATGGGTGGCTACAAAACTAGCTGCTAGGAAGTAATGAGTGGTGCCGGTGTCAAATAAAGCTACTGTTGGTAAAGAAGCTACTAGAATAGTGCTTATAATCACCTCCCCTTCTATCTCGGCATCCTCTATAGTCATCGTAAACACTTGACCCAATGCTGGTGCTCTAGGCTGCTGACAAGCCTGCTAGAACTGTGCTCCCAGTATATGGAGATGCTCATAACCATGATCATCAGTCTAATGATGGTGGTCAAGGTGACTGTAAGGACCCTGATTTTTTTAGAATTATTTTTTTATCTATTTTATATGTTTTCTACTTATTAAATTAGATTTTTATTTTTAATTATGACTATAGATGTACTTTTTCGTAGTTTTAATTTTTGAAGCACAATATCAATCTCTCAAATCTATCCCCATCATTGTATTCTAGACGAGTCCATCTTCAGTTTGATATATCATGTCCCATCCAAACGTGTTCCCTTGTGATATATTTTTTTCATGTGCAATATTAGGGGTAAAATAGTCACTTTAGTCTCTACCGTAAAATTTGACTAGCTTTCCAATTAGCAATTAAGGCCCAACTTCGATCCAAATTATTTGACCCAATATATGGTTTTGACCCATTTCGAGCCTACAACGCACATGTCATGATGTGCCACTCAATTAAGTTCCCATGTGCTAGTTTATCTTAAGTGGCACACAAGTCGAAACTATAGACATATTGGACTCAAATCGATCACAAAAATTCTACCGACCCAAAACTAGTCCAATTAGGGACCCGTGGAGCCTATCCTAGGGTATCCTAACCTATAGACATATATTAGATTGATTTTTTTGGATTAATATGTAGCCACATTAATCAAATCTAATTTAAATCAAATCCTATAACAACTTTTCTATTTTGGAAACCAATTTAAATCCTAGGAGATAGAATTGGTGTATCTTTCAGAATATACAATCAAATCCTACTCCACCCCAACTTCTTTCTCCTTAGGTGAATCTCTTCCATCTAGGATTGACGTACACTTTTT
The DNA here is from genome assembly GCA_029216955.1 of Iris pallida. Lineage (NCBI taxonomy): Eukaryota > Viridiplantae > Streptophyta > Magnoliopsida > Asparagales > Iridaceae > Iris > Iris pallida. Next base: position 2,809 of record JANAVB010038746.1, on the reverse strand, counting down.
ATATATTTCTCTACTAAAATCCTCCAATTTTTTTTCAATTTTCGCACTTTTCTTTCCACCCCACAGAAACTCATCACCCCGACCTCTTCCAACCCTCATACCCCATCATCTTGACCATAACACACCCCTAACACACCGGCACCTTTTCAAGGAGTCTCAGCCCCTAATTTGATCGATACGAGGCACGAAAGGCACCAGAAGTCGACTGAATTAGTGTTGAATTCGTCACAGCAGGTTAGTCAACTTGAAGGCAAGATTTCATCAACTTTTTCTCATCTGTTTTACTTTAAACCAAATCTGAGAGTTACCTTTGCGTGTCTACTCCAACCTTTGATTGTCGGATCCCAAAGTTCTAAGCGGTTTTTCCCGTGACATCGATTCTATGACAGGGTGTCCAGAACTGACGAATCTGGTTACGAGCTATTTTTTACCCATCTAAGGTCAGTTTCTTATTTTTATTCAGAATCTAGACGTCGATACCTTTCCGATACATATTTTTAGAATATGTTTCGCATTCGTTTTCTATTTTTTAAAATTTATGACATTTGCCGTGTCGCCGAACTCCGAAAAATTCTGCTTTCCTTGTGTCCAAACTCTATGAAACCATATTAAACTTTATGTTGTGCAAGGTTTAACATTATAAATACTATTTTAACTAATTTTTGAAATTTTTATAGAATTTAATATTTTTAAACATGTATTGTTTTGGGCCTCAAATCGCAAATCAAGTCTAGGAATAATATTGTAGAATCAATACAAATCTTGTACAGATATTTTTCTATGTATAAATTATATTATTTATTATTATATAATATTTATAAATATTTTCCAAAATTAGAAGTGATATTTTATGTTAATAATATATTACTTTTATATGTAGATTTAATATTATATATGTTATATTAAATAGAGTAGTCAATATGACTAGTTTTGGTATAAATATATTATTAAGGTTTATATATGTTAAGTACATATATAGTAAGTTATTAATTATATTATGTTCGTATTTCGGAATTCGAGCATCGAAACTGAGATCCGTCAATTCCAGTGATCTCACATCGCTGAAATTGACAAAACGACTGTATGGATCGCCAAGACAAGATTGTTAACCTTATGGTTAATCGTCTAGTCTCGATTCGTGTGGCATAGATTTTGTTGTATGAATTGCGAGATGCAAACGTAATATTTGAACCTAGAGTTTGTAATCCATAATATTAACGAATAGTGATCATAGAGATTAGTATAACCTAGCTCTAGGTGGTATGATTAATAAAATGGTTTATGTAGGTATTACACGACTTAGAACGACCCAAGCTTTCTAGGTAGGAGTGGTTAGTGATAATTGTATTTAGTAAATAATGCATATTTGTTTATGATTTGGGTTGGTAGATATTGCACGGAGTATGATTCATTCGTTCATGGATGGTTCGGGTAGATTTTGGTTCTGCACTCTCCGCACAGATTGGACAAAACTTCAGACAAGTACACCTTGTCAAACTTTACAGTATTTACATGCTTTTCTGTAGTTCCATTCCTTCTTGCTTAGTTATATATATTTTTGCTTTATTAATGGTTACTTTTTAGTTTCACGTGCACGTAGATTGTTACGTTTTCTTTCCATATTTACTTGTTCTATCTTTCTTATCTCGTTCATGTCTAGTGATAGTATTATTATGCCTATGTCATGTTTCCCCTGACATGTTTGACCCGTACTTGACTTGGACATGACTAGATAGACTTGAGTTCCTAGTACCTTAGGAGAGAATGTTTTATTAGCCGAGGCTATACCTCTATTGTTAGTGCCTCCCCGGGCTACGATAGAGCACCTGTTATAGGACTGTTAGTGCCTCATCGGGCTGCAGTTTTTATCACATGCACCTATAGCCATGATTAATATTATATTCTCATGACATGTCACCATCTGTAGAGTTTATTTATGTGTTATCCTTTCCTCTACTCGTTATTCCTATTTTTTTGCATGTTATTTACTGTACAGTAGGCATGTATATTATGTGTCTTACTAGTCCTCTAAGGACCTGGTGATCTCTCCAGGTATTAGATGAAAAGATGGTACACTAATGGAGGATGATTGCTACACCAAGACTGCATGTATATTTAGTTGATGTTTTATCTTTCTCATCCATAATTAGATTTTTGTCCTATATTTGATTCTTGCTACATTATAGCCTAGTCTTGTACAAGCTTCTACTTTCCTCTAGATTGTTCATGATATATGTGTTATTGGGGATCCACTCTAACATATTTATCTATTCTAGAATCAGTGTATTATGGTCTGATCAGCCTTACTACACTTGATTCGTTATTGTTACCGATATTTAGTGGATTGAGATATAGTTGGTCTGGAATAACCAGATAGCTTATACGTATTCGAGCTGGGCTGGAGTCCTCTCGATGCGTAGCTGGCATGTATACGTATCCTAGTCCTAAGTATTTTGGGACTAGGGTGTTATAGTGACCCTTATGAGGATGAGCATGCCGATGAGGCAAATTTTGAAGGAAATGAGGTTGTCGGTATAAGCATGTTAGCCCAATAATCTAACTATATTTTTAATTGTAGTTATTTAGTTAAGTTTCATATTATGATATCACTAATATTTATGCTAATATATATATTACTTTGTTCGTCTAACAATATTTGCAGAAAATCAATAAGAAAGATCAACATGTACATATGTAATGAAAAATTATGGTGGGCCAAAGACGACGTTATTCTACAAGATTTCTCTGAACCACTCGATGATATCTCTGGAGCCACGCACTCGGGGGTTCTACTGCCTGGTCAGCGGAC